>JAAGNO010014908.1:17173-42616 GCA_033439905.1 Ceryle rudis
AGCAAACAAAAGTTTAATACGTGTCATTTAGGAAGGTGAGAAAATCCGTTATACACAGTACTGAAAGAACAAGGAATGTATGGAAGGAAATAGCAGCCCCATGACAAGGTTTTTTAATGAATCTATTGAACTGTATGTCATACTATACAATTAGAGAACAGCATGGAAAATTGACAGGCTTGCTGTGTGAAAATACAGAGTGACCATGAGTCAGCAGAGAACAGCTGAGTCCCTGCTTATCTTGTACTGGGCTTGAGCAAGGGAGGGAGCTGAACAACTTGCTTATCTGGCCCAAGTCAGGACAGATGTAGGGGTTTGTGGTGGAACACTTGGACAGGGTCCAGCAACTGTAACAGCTTTGTGACATTTGGGTGAAGCAAAGGTCTCACAGAGAAATGTTGCTTCAGTGAATCCAGCAGAACCAACTGCACCTAAACTGCACCTAAACTGCTAAATGCTGGCCTTGCCGCCTTTTGACTGAAAATACATCAAGTCTTGTAGGAATATATCAACACATGACATATGACTCAGTCCCATGTCAAGAGTTTAAGCCTAGTCCCCCGTCAATACCTCATTGAGGGGAGACGCTCCATTGGTTGCTGGGTGAATCCAAGGGTTTGATTCTCCTTCCCCCATTAGCACCTCTTGCGGTAAGCAATTGTGGCTCCACTATTGCAGGGATGATACCCAGGTGCATTGCTATTTTAAGCAGTTATTGTCTAGCCTTAGGATATTTAGCACAAATGCAGCAAGTAAATTTATCAACAGCAATTTCAAATCTGTTATGTCTGTTGCTTAAATAAACTGGTTTGACTTTGTGAAACTATCTCGGTGAAAGTTCTTGGCAGAGCTCTGAAACAGGCAAACATTGACTCTGATAGGTGGCTACACACATACCCCAGCCATCTTGCCAACTCATGCTCTTAATGTGACAAACAGTAAATATTTCAGTCACACTTTCCATTATCTGAATTAGTACTAGGCTGGAATGCTTCAGATAATGAAATAGCATATGCCTGGCCACCAGCTTGGAAGTTTCTATCTGGCACATCCCATATGTAGCACCCTTGCTTATGAAAGTTGGCATTAAGCTCCCTGGTTTGAGCATAGCATGGAGCTAATGCAAAGTCAAATGACATATTGCTGTGTTCTTGTTTCTTTAATCACTTAAGCATGGGAAAGTATGAAGGGGCGATCCACAACAGTCTTGTGAACACAATGCAGACGCACCTGGATGGACTCTGAACAAAGCCAGTACAATCCAGCACAGATCATTGGTTTGTGCATAGCACCGTATTAACTACACCACAGCTAGCTGCACAAAGTATAGCTAAATTTGAATAGATTTGCTCAGTTCTCACTAGGTGGTCGGAAAACTTAAAAAGACAAGTAGTGGGTAAGAGGGAGAATTGCTTACACCTAAATTTAAGAAGGTCAACGAAAAGGAGAAATTACTTAACCTGGGAAACTTTAAAGAATAAAGAAGAGCAGTTCAAGCATGCATGGCAATGAAAATGAGGATGGGATAAAATGTGTGACTTAAATCTAAAGGGTCTTTGCCAGATGTTTTTTTTTCCCCCAAAAGGACTATTTTGCCTGGTTTCTTTTAATATGTAAAACGTGATAGATATGATCCGTAGGGATGTCAGCACTACATTTGATGTATTGCTTCATCGGAAACCATTAGTAAAGATGGAGACGTTGGGGGTCAGTACAAAACCAATAAGGTAGTAAAGAGCTGGCTAAAGAAAACTATCATTTGTGCTGTAAAGCAGAAGTATGAGCTTGCAGGGAGATTACTAATGTATTTTTTTAGGATTAATGACACTGTATGGATATTGTTATTCTTCAGCCTAATCTGTCCTTCCTGTATAGTTCATAACTAAGTATTACATTACTACTAATTTTTATTACTCCATTATGTTCCCAAAATGCCTCTTAGGTGGAAGTTCCTTTTGTTCCCAGGGCTCTAGGTCACTTCTATCCTATTATGCTTTTTTCTTTCATGTGTGAGAGAAGATATGTATAAATACATTATCTTTTCACAGAAAGTTGCTCGTTTAATTTTTTTTCTCCCTTTCTCTTTGATTTGGTACCTGTTCTTGGTATGATATGTCTTCTATGTGATGAGCTAGGCATCCAAGACTCAGGATTTTGGACTCAGGATTTTGGACTCAGGTCAAACAAAATACTGCTTTCCACATCTCTAGCTTCCTCTGGACCTCTGCTTGCATTTACCGGCAGCTGAAATCACAGAGTTGCAAATAGGTCAGGCTAGTCTAGAAAGAGTAAGTAGCAAGTAGGGAATCTGGGGTTGTCAGAACTTAGTAAATAATGATAAATTGATGATAGCCAGTGCAGGCCTAACTCATACTGACATGATTGAACTCACAGACAGCCACAATCACTTCAACTGAAAAAGTCACTAGGATATAGGAGTCAAATGAGTACTTCCTCTCTGAACCTTTCTCTATCCTTTGCCATGTCTATGTCAGAATAGTAATTAATTACAGTCATTACTTCATATAGAAAGACCACCAGGTTCTGAGTTCTTAGACTGGCAGGCTGATAGATACACTAATATAAATCTTGTTCTGCTGTGTCACTGTGCAGAAAATAATTCATGATTGCTGTGTCAGAGAGGGAGCATGAGTTAGAGGAGTTCTGTACAACAATAAGTGGGAAATGAAAGAAGAATAGTCTTTCATTTCCATTGCTTGTATATCATCCAGTGATTAATTAATGTAAAATGAATAAATGGTCCTGAGAACAGAGAAAAACAAACGGAATTACTCTAAATCAAGGAGCTCCAAAATCATACCCTTCTTTTTCTTCCTCTACTGTTTTACCATTTTCCAGAGAGACAGAGAAAGCATGCCCTGTAATGACTTCGTTTCTCACCTTCAAGGGGAAAACATGATTTTGAGCTTAGGCCAAAAATATAGGCTTACCATATTTTGGTGGATGTTTTGGTTGTTGGTCAGTTGCATTAGTTGGGGAGATATGAGAAGGAGAAAGGGAATATTAATATTATAATTTACTCCTCATTTGGGAGTATTTTAAATGAAAGAAGTGATCCTAGTTCTGCTCCTGAGAGAAGTGATTTATGCTTCTAATTTGAGGAGAGCATCCTGTATTGCAAATCTTGTTCTGCTGCATGCACAAATACTTAAAGCTCCCAGTGAGGATTTACAGTTGTCTGTCTATAACCTTTCGGAGGTGTTTATCTTTAAATGTTTTAAGACATCCTACAAGCATCTTTCAGACCTGTGAGTTTTACAAACCAGATACTAAAACCTTGGCGCATCCAATCTTTACCTTAGAGACTTTTTGTCATTCAGAATTTTTTATGATGATATTGTCAAGGGTTAGGGCTGGACCAGCCACCAGACAAATGACAGATGATCTCTATTAACCCCTCTTCCTTCCCAAAGGGGAAGAGAAAGGGAATATGGGAAAGAGACTTATGGATTGGGAAAGAAAACTAATAACGTCTTTAATGAAAATAATCATAACAAAATGAAATATATACAAATAGATGCAATATCAGCATCGAACCCAACCCCCCCCTAAGGGCAATTACATCACTGTCACCACTGGTGCTGTGGGCAGGTGCTGGGGGGGTCCCAGACTAGACTCATTGGCAGATGGCAACTGGATCAGAAGCTGGATTCAGGAACAGGATTCAGGAACACACAGATTGGGATCAAAGAATGGACAATCCTCCTCAGATGCTGCCCATTGAAGAAGAGAGCTTGACTCTCATGGTTCCTGAGCTTTATACTGAATATGACACATATGGGATGGAATACCTCATTGGTCAGTTTAGGGTCACCCATCCTGTCCACCCCTCCCCGCAGGTGCAGCCCTTTACTTTCTGCACCCCCAACATGGTACACAAAGATTTAACAATGACCTTGGTCTTCACAGGAACAAGTACAAGCAAAAACCTTTCTGCACACCAGTTCTTAATTGTGACTATAAACGTTGAACATTATAATTGCTAGAACAAGACACTGCAAAAATGCGCCATTCACTTCAGAAAGAGCCGTTACTTAGAAGAGACTTAACTGAAAAGTAAAATCACTGAATAGAATTAGTTCTGTTCTAGCCTAAACCAGGATACTTGGGCAGTCACTGGCACCTGCCTCCTTGTGACATTACATACAGAAAGCTGATTTCTAATGCCTAGATATAGCTACCTCAAATCACTAGTTGGTCTTCACACATACTGTGAAGTACTTACATTTATTGAATTAACTTCCCTTTTCTTCTAGTGTTGGTAATATCTAATTTCAAATAATAGACCTTGTAGAGACCTGTCTTTCTTACAGATACTACCTGTCCTAGATCATGGCCCCTAATAGTTGTGATACAAGACTCTAAGACTTGGGGATTTTGTCTTGAATATAAATGAACTTTTATCCAGAGAATGACAAAAAATAGACCTTCACTAGATACTTACAGGGTCAAACTAAGTTGATATACTGCTCAAAGACATCAACGCATTGAAAACTGGACAGTGTAAATAGAAAAAAATGAAATATCTGTTGACAGGATAAATGAAGGTTAGGTTATTTCCATGCTGGTAAGATACTGTCACGTCACAAAGACTTGGAATTTAGGTTTGCTGGAAAAGGTAGTTTTTGAAATAGCTTTTGAAAAAGGTAGCATCAATAGATTGAATAGTAGATGTAAAAGAACTGCTGTAAATAGAGTCTAGTTTTGTTTTTCTGTAACGTCTGTCAGTGCAGGTCATGTACTTCTGATTCTGTTCTGAATTTTCCTTCATATGTTTCACAGATTGTAGTTATTTATGTTAAGATTATTCGTTGTATTTGAGAGTATGGATTTCCATTACTGAGTAACCAGTTTGTGCTCTTTGTTGAGGTATTATTTTTACATAGCAAAGGTGGGCAGTGTATTCTGCCTTTATCTTGCCATATTTATACCTTCTTTGACTGATTAGTTCTATTTTTTCTGGTTTTGATACCTACTTCACTACTAGTGACATGGAGATTTTGAGATTTTATTTCTGTCTGCAGTATTTTATTTGTTGAGATAATTCAAGAAAAAGCTATATTGCCATTTTTAATCTAAATCCAAAATATCAACTTTATTAGTACTGTGAAATACACTTTTTATTGTGCCTATAGCTGTATGTAAGTATCCATGAAATTTTCTTTCTTACTGTGATCATTTTGACTAGGCTAAACACCTTGTATTGCTAGGTTAGCTTTTTTCTTACCACAGGGATGTTTTTAGGCCAGTCATTGAAAAAAAAAAAAAATACCTACAGTAAAGACATCTTTACAGACTGCAGACACAAAAAATGCAGTGCCACATTGAGGGGCACTGCCTTGGGACATAGTAACTGCCCTATGTTAAAAGCTGCAACATACTGCCTGTAATCCTCAAACTTGCCAAAAAGGATCCAAATCATGTTTGAAGAAATTTCTCTTGAGAGGAGTATTTTTGTTTTGCTTTGTTATAAAATAAACAAGTCTTTATGGATTTCTATTTACCCTTACATATCTAGGGATTTTACTTCTATAATGAAAAGAAGCAGCCTCACAATAGCATATCTGAAGGATCCTACCTTGCAGAGTCTGTACATTATTCCTCTTAGGAATAGTGTCTATAATTAATATCAGTAATAATAATAATAATGATACAAGTAAATCTGGAACACTACAACCAAATAATAAGCCATATAAGAAACAATGCAAACATTAATCATTTGTCTTTCAGAGTACTTCTCCATCGTCCTCTCCCAGGCTTTTATTCACAGACATTTTCCTTCTATCTCAAGGACACAGAGTATGTTTCTGTCTGGATTTATGCTGACCTTTTTCAAGTCTTTCAAATTCAGCATCACCCAAAATGTTTCCCCCTCCTTTTCAAACTTAGTGGAGAATCCACCTATTTCATCTTCCTCTTTTGGGAACTGCCACCCTTATGAGATCCTAGTTTGACATTCACCAGTTTTAGAAATTTCCAATTGAGCCAATAGTATAATTTTCATTTTTGCATTAAGACAGCTTTTCTCATGACAATTTCATGAGCACACAATGCTGATGAATTACACTGTCATTATAATTTACCACTGTTGAGAGTTTTTTATAAAGATGAAATTACTTGTAAATTACATTCTACATTCCTTCCCAATATGGCTTCATGTTTTCATTCTTGAAGTTGTACTCATTTCAGGTATGGAAGCCTTAAAAGCATAAAATTATTTTCTGCATCTTTCTACCTGCAAAAAGACTTTTTATTTACATTTCAGGTTGATAAAATAAGTCTGCTGTTATTATCAGCCATAGTCTCACAATGGGTGTAATGTTGTAGCAAGTTAGCATATGATGTACCTTAACTGGAGTTTCCTAAGAACATCGGACCATATTCAGAGCTCAGACTTGGCAACTTCTCTCAAAAATTTCCCTCTGTGTAACATCTATAAAGCTGTTACATATGATGTTCCCACTTCTGTCTATCACTGCTACCTAGTGAAGGCATTTTATTCAGATGTCCGTTTTGGCATGTGTGTCGAACTGTCTTTTAGTAGACTCACATTAGTTACCTTTATTTCTGACAAGCTCTTTGTGACAGCAACAGGAAACTTGAAAATTCAAATGAAAAGGGGAAGGAAGATGTCACTCATTTTTGTGGGTTGTGTTGTCTGTGTGCACTTTGTAATCTGGGGGCTGGAACTAGATGATCTTTAAGGTCCCTTTCAAGCCAAACCATTCTATGAGTCTGTGATTTTCCCTTCCATGCCACTGTCAGTTTTTCATTAATGTAAATTGAGAGGTTCAAAGGAGCTGTGGATTAGTTAATCTTCTGTACTTAGACAAATTTCGGTGTAGGATAATGTCTTAAGTGAACAGTAAGTAGGAATGAGAAACAGATGCTGCAAATTAAAATATTTTAATCTTGTATGGGTGCACTAAAGAAGTGGAATGTATATATACACACATTCTATAGCAAAGATTTTCTGTTTGTAAGGTCAGTAATTGAGTGATGGAATAGAAAAAGACTGGGACCCAGTTAGAGGGTAACTGAATTCCAGCATGGTGCAGCTGTGAAAAAACTAAAACAATTCTAACATGTCTTAGCAAACTGTTTTTCAATAAAGGTAGGGAACTGTCATTGCATGCCTCAAATTTCTGATGTTATGTGCAGGTACAGAGACATGCATGTAAACAGAAAGAGATACAGAGGACATAGTATCTATTTTTAAGTATAGGTTTTAAAAGCCGAGTATGATTAATGTACATAAATTAAGATGTAAAGGAAATATGACTATTTTGACATGTATCAAGGGTAAGTACCAAGACATGATAAAAATTATTTGGATTAAAGGATAAAATTGTCAAAAAATCAATGGATGTAAAATTTGCCATGAATAGGTTTAGATCAGAAATTACAAGATTTTCAAACATCCAAATAGTGAAGTTCTGAATTTCCTTTAATCTTGAATAGGGCAATATACCAAAACTGTTCTAGGTGGTGTCCAATAAGCATGTAGAAGGGATTATGGAAGTAAGTAGAAGAATCCTCAGAGATATAAAATGACTCCTGCACGATTTGTTAAAAACAATGCAGTTATGGTTGTTCCAGTCTTTTGCTCAGTATAACTATTTTGGTTTTTTGCATGTAAATCAACTTGGCTTAGCTGATGAAGCCATTGAAAAGCAAGCATTTATTATAAAATATTAACCACATTTAGCCTTATCTCTGTGATAGGAAAATTAGAACATTATGAGAAAAAGCAGTAGGTAAGAGGAAAGCAGGACAAAGTTACTTTTCAAAGCATCACAGAAATACCTGCAATATTATAGGCATATATAACAGCCTGTGTCTTGTATCTCAAAACACTTTAAACACATTTGAGAGCAGCAGAAGAGAGAGAGAGATCCACTGATGCAGGAAGCCATTTTTTACTTTCGCAGCATTGTACTATGAAACTGAACCTTCATAAGAGTTATCTCTGTAATTTAAGGGGTTTATTTTACAGTTGATACACATAGGGTTTTCCACAGGTAAGCCACAGGATTAGTTCTGGGTCATGATGCATCTGCTTAAAGGTCCTGACACATCAAGAGGAAGATAGATGGCTGTTGTCAGAGGGAAACAGGTTAGACAACTGCTCCCTAAGGCTCTAGTGTTCATAGTAATTGTTAAATCATTTACATCATACATTAGCAAGAGCAATATAGCTATAATAAATGACTCACAGTTACCCAAGGCTTTATATTTACAGTGGCAAGATGGTAACTGACAAGTTTCATAGGTTAAAAGCAATACACTATTTTACATAATCTTGTGCTCCTTCACAATGTCCAGGTCTAGTAGAGACTCTCAAGAAATACTGCAAAATCCACTTCAAAAATTAACTCTTCTTTAGTGTAATTGGCATGAAAATACAACCTTTTAAGTGGATGCTGTTACATTTCTCTCCTTAAATTCTATTTCCAGTGGTTTAGATTTATTGTATAGTCTATTCCATCTTTAGAAACACAATTATGACATAATTCATGTTTCATAAAATGTACAAGGTTACAGTTTATAATCAGTGTCATTAGAGCTTTTTCTGGAGAAGACAATAGTTTTGTAAGAAAACAGAGAAATTAACTACCATGATAATAGTGTCAGGTGTAAAATTATATAAATCTTACCAACTGGCTTTATTAATTTTGATTGATAGAAGGTTTTTCTCATGGAAATATGGTACAATAATCAAATGCTGCTTTGTGGTGCTATTCCACCTATTCCACCTTTTCAGCATCTGTTTTATATATTTTAATTTTGCTTACCTACACTGAATAATGTAACAGGTATGGAGAATTTGTCCAGTTTCTATCTTCACACCCTTTTCCTGGTAATAGGCCCAAAGGATGTAGGAGCAATGCAAAAGCACAGAAGTGTGCCTCTCATAGAAAGAGCACCATGTAATGTTAGGTGGGAATAAAATATCTGAAGAACAGAAGAAGACTAAGCTGATGCTAACTGGAAGGAAAAACAGCTGCAGTGCAAGGTTTAGAATTAGAGATGACAAAAAATATAAGACTGTCTTTTTCCCCTTAAAGGCCCCCTATTAGGGGAAGCAAATGGATGCAGAAATCATAATGCTGTCCCACATTAATGTAAAGTGAATTTACTGGTTTTGAATGAGTTTAACTGGAATGTAAAGTTGCTTTTTTTCACACTGGAAACTCAAAGGCTTTTATTGTGACCTTGAAATGATAAATCCAACTCCTAATCAGAGAAGTGATGTAATGCAAGTAATGGAGTTTACCATGTACATTTCCACCACCTCTGATTTCTACAATAGAACTTTTTGCTTGCTAACAAAGCATTAACTTTGTGCCCTGTGTTTTCTAAGAGTTCAGACCATCAAACTGTGAAGTTCCACGAATTCCTCTAGTCTGTATTGACAGGAGAGGACACTCAATAACTTATAGTATAAGTTCTTTCTGAAGTAATAATAATAAGTAATAATGTGAAATTTTGTGGTTTTTTTGTTTGTTTGTTTGTTTGTTTGTTTGTTTTAATCTGTTGAGTTGCAATTATCTGTTTAGGTGCAGAGTAACTTTATGTGAGTACAGGCATCTGTTTTCACAAAGTCATTTCCAGGATCATATCCAGGAACTGTTGAATCATGACTTAAGAACCATTAGTGCTGCATTTGTAATAAATGCTAACTGTGTTTTTAACACTTCGCAAAAAACAGGCAGAAGTCCACTCCCATTCCTGCAATTGTCCTTCAGTTAGAACTCTGCTTCTATTCGTGTAGTTTCTCACTGTGTAGTGTCTAGTTACTCTTATCCTGAGAGATGATCTCCCAGTAGAGATGGCAGAATAACAAGTGGATAGAAAGGGGTTTACTTATATGCAATTTCCAAACCACATTCTACTGATTCTGAAAGGGTTTATATAATAAATATTTGAATAATGAAACAAAGGCAATACCATTCCAAGTCTGCAAAGCTGAAAAAATAGACAATTCTCATTTTTCTGAAGGAATATTTTGAAGTTTGCATATGATCATTTAAATTCATTACTGGCTATCATGAGCCTAAAAGAGAGTTACAGCCATCCAGAGCTAAAGACTTGAAACAGTAGTATGACTGATGCCTGAATTTACAATAAATATACAAAATAGAGGAAGTTGCTAACACAATTATTTTTCATTTGCACAAAAATAATTTTGCTCTACCTAAGAAAAGGGCAATCTTGGGACTTTTGATTTTCAAAAATAAAAATAAATCATTGATGGAAAGCATAAAAGTATAATTTTCAAACTTATCTTTCATCAAGGTAAGAAACAATGGCGGGTTTCTCCTGCATATGTTTCAGTATTTCTCTGATATTCTGAATGGGGTACATTTCAGGAAGACTTAAGGAATATTTCCTGATCATCTTCTGCTACAATCACTTACAAGAACTAAAATATTTAATTCCTTATTTGATTTAGCTTTTATGACAATGAAATTATTATCCGATCAGAATATGCATGCTAGTTCATATTACTGAATGGCATGCCTGACTGGAAAGGGTCAAACAATTTATAAATTGCTGTTTAAAAATGAAATGTGAAAAAAACTGTCAAAACCAGAAGGTGAAGTGAGTCGATTTTTCACCTGCCAAGATCGGATGCATTGAATTTTAAATAGAGTTTTAATACTACGTTAAGAGCTATTCTCTGTTCTTGGATTATTACAAGCTGCAAGCTGGTATGCTTTTATTCTTCTTGAAAATGTTAGTCATAAGATAACATAATCCTGGCCCTCTAGCCTCATCCTTTTATTGCCTTCCTTATGGATTCATCCTGTGTAGCACAAACTAAAAGGGCAGATGCATAATCTGGGAAGTTTTCCAGATTCAGGGTATTTAACACTGAATGCATTCGATGTATGCATTGTGGGATCTTGTTAGTCTGACATAAAGATGCACCAAGGCTGAACACATATTCTGACTCTGTGCCTGCTGGTATGAATCTTAGACTACTACTCAATTCATGTATTTGTTCCTGATCTGATGAAAGGTTGTAATTCTTTTTTTTTTTTTTAACATAAATAGCATATTTAGAATTTATGTTTTGTAGGACCAATGCTACAAGGTTGAAGTTCTGCTGCCAAGATGATGCAAATCTTCTATTAAAAAATTCCTGTTGTTGAGAGGACTTTGTGCAGGATTATTAGATCCTGTTATATCTTAAAGGTATTGCCAGAACTGGTGCTCTCTCTGATTTAGCATCTTAATGAGTGTAGGAAAATAATTTGAGAAAGTATCCCATGAATCACATGAATGGCTTGAAAGTTTTCTTCCACTATTCTTCAGAAGGAATGGTGATTCAAACACATCTAGGTCTGGATGATGGATAGAAATTGTTTTGTCAGTGATTGAGTAACTTAAATGAGAAATTAGGAAGCAGTCGTGAACTACCTATGACCACTGATTTTACAAACAGAAATTATAATTTTCTAAGTAGCAGTCTTCATCTTCACCATAGAAATACTTTAATATATTTTTTTTATTCTTCAGACAATAATATTTCTAGGGTTTTTGTTTATTTGTTTGTTTGGGGTTTTTTTTACAAAATGTACGCTGTTGACAGAATTTTTTAGTGGATATGAACACAAAACTAGGCTATTTTTTAAACTGCTATTGTTAAGCCTGGAGAGCAGATGGCTTTGAGCAAGACCTACTAGGAGCCAGTCCATACTTTCAGGATGGTTAGTGAGAAACTGAGCCAGGCTCTTCACAGCAGTGCATGGGGCGAAGGAGGGACAGTAGTAAAGAAAAGTTCCTCTACACAGATAATTAAATATTGGACCTAGAAAGCCTGTGGGAGGTCTGGCCTAACTAAACAAAGCCCTGAGCAGCTTGGTGTGAAATCAGTGTAGGCGCTGCTTTGAGCATGAGGCTGGACTGAAGACCTACCAAAGTCCTTTCCCACCTGAATGTTTCTGTGATCCTATGATATACAAGAGTGAAGAGAGAATAGAATCAAGAAGTGGAATAGTTTAGACATTTAGAGACATCCTGTGGGTAGATATTCCTGGTTTGTAAACATAGGAATCTGAAAGTGATGAGAAACTAATTTTAATAAAGGGACAGCAAATCCAAATCTACTGCCTAATCCAGGAGAAAAAATAAAGGGTATTGGTACTGATTTTTTAACATTTGAGCATGAAACAAATATCATCCTTTTTCTGTTTTACATGATATATCTTAGATGTTTATTTCAACGTGATTCATCATTGTTGTTTCCTTCAATGTGATGAATAGCTCTCATTCGTGAGGACAGATCGTTAGATTTGGCCTAGTAAAAATCAATGTTTAAAGTCTCTGAAATTGACCTAAATTGTAATGCTGAAAACAGGTGGCTTAATGAAATGACTTAATCTACTTTGTTTTTTCTTTTTCTTTTTCTTTTTCTTTTTCTTTTTTTTTTAAAGGTTTAGGGCTTTCTGGAAGAATGGCACCTGCAATAATACTAATAGGACCAAATGAGATAACTTCAGAGTAACTTGCTGTCCTTAGTTTTCAGGATAATGACTGAAAATTTTCTTGTAGTTTTTATTAATGTTCTGTGTATAGCTATTTAGGGATAGTATGCTTGTGTGTATTTTTTTTTTTTTTTTTTTAATACTAGACAGAAATCTGGAGATGATGTCCCAGTATAAAGTATCTCAAAGTCAGCTTTTCACACATTTCTTAGTCTCTAGGGATTTTTCTTTTATATTTGTAAATACCTAGCACACAGCTAAATGCGGGCACAAAACATAAAGAGAACATCTGGAAGCATTATATCACTTCCTTTCTGCACCATTTCCATATTTGCTTATGTTTGCTTTTGATTTTTTTCATTTACTGAATTTTTTAATATCCTATTTTATTAATATATTTAAGAATAAAATAAGGTGAGAGATGTAAGAGGGTCTGCTAGGTATGTAAGTTCGACCTTCAGACTTGATATTTCTGATGCAACATTTTATATTAAAATACCACGACAGGTTTTACTGTACAACATTGTCCATTTAGAAAAAATATGAATGTTAGAATCTAGCAAATCATTCTTAATTAAAATTGTTTAGCAGAATTTTTTATGGAATCCAGTACATTCTTCTAGTTGTAATTGCTATCGGCATTCCTTTCATATATACTTAATCCTGATTCTTTTTGATTAACATAAATGCTCTATTATTGTGTTAGATTTTGAGACTGGGAGGGGGAAAGGTAAGGGTTAATATTGAAATAACTGTCAGAGGGTCAGTGCAACACAAATAATTGAAATTTTATAACATCCTGTTTGTTCACAGCCTCTAAGTGAAGCCTATTTCACAAGATGCAAAACAAATTCTTTGCAAGTAAATAATTGCAAATAAATATGTTGTTCCAGAAAAGAAAAAAAATGAGGTTCCTCAAAATAAAAACAATAAATAAATTGACATAGTGTCTTCAAATAATACATTTATTTTAAATACAATTTTAAAATATTTTTTTTCTGGTATCATCTATGCCATTTTGACTTAGTGCCTAAAAAAAAATTAAAATAAAGCTAAGCAAATTAGCTATTGGACAAGATTTCTTTGCTTTATAATATTACATAAACTTAAAATATCTTCTACTTAATGAACTTTTAATCTTTTATTTTAGCTTCTAGTGTTTTCTTTCTTATATTTTTTCTTTCCCCACCGCACATATATTAAACTACCCTGAAGTAAACATATGGGATTTTAAGTATTTTAAGCATATCAGGTACATTTTGAGTTGAAAACACTTATCATTTTGACAGATTGGGTTTATTTCCACACAGAGAGCATATATTTGTCCCAAATCATGAAGTGGGGCAATCAGCTACCTTGCATAGATAGCATAATATTTTACTTCCGATCCTCCGTTTAGCCATGGCTGTGCATTTTTTGCTCTTTTAATGGGATTGGTGTTTCTGTTTAAATGGGACCATGTATTAGGTCAGTAAATTAATAGTTTGAGATTTTTTTATATCTCTTGGGTTATAACCTATCACTCTTGATATGAAACGTTAGATGACTACAATAAGGCACTGAATCCATCCTGTAAAATAAAGATGGATGTGAGGTATATGCAAGCACATGAGCGCTTTTAGAATGATTTTCAAATGTCTGAATTTTCCCAATGACTTACATGGGATTAATAATATAGAAGTGTATTTGTAAGATGATGTTTTCTCCTATTATTGCATAAATATTAGGTAATAGGTAATGAATTTTCACGCTCAGTGAATGGCACCTACATGGCCTGAAATGTTAAAATCTAGCATAAATATAAAACTATTGATAATTCTAATTCAAGAATACAAATTACTCACTTTTAGCAGTATTGATTTGTCTCATTTATAAATATTTCATACTGATGTCCTGGAAAATATCACAATGAAGCTTAGGTAGAAATAAAGATATAGTTTCTTCCCCACCTGTGAAAAAAAGTAGTAAGCTCCTTTGAAATACTCCTTCTTGGCAGAGTTTAATATTTGTATTTTATCAATTTATTTTTTTGGCAGTGGAGGCTGACTACAATAATTTGTAATTGAATATAGGAATAACATTCATACTTCCAGAACATGGAGCTCAAAGTCATACCATATTTCCTAGGCATTGCATTTTCAATAAAACCTGCACCTGGAAGTGACGTCCACTGTCAGCTCTTACAAGAACCCAATATATCTCATCGTTTCTCTTACAGCAATGGAAATAATGGATATACAGAAATGAGCTAGTGGAATTCTACCGCCAGTTCCATGTTGAGGTTTAGCATCATCTAATTGTGAAGCACATGTACATTTCTCAGGGGAAGGAGTGCCTTTCTACTTCTATCTAGACCCAACTGCAGTGGAACGTCATGAAGTTTTCTAATTAACCCTCAGAGGCAAATGAAGAACTGCATGCTAATTTTGTCCCATGTCGAGCACAGGAGGAGTTAGATAATAAGATAAGCAGAAACAGAGATTTATATATATATGTATGTTTTATCGAGATTCATGAATAATTTAATTGGAAGCTGTATGGCACACACATTTTAAACTTAGGAGTTTCTAGAGATTGCTTTAGTTCTCAAGCCAGCTTGAGCAGACTGGATAATACAGGTGGCTTTTGCTTTTGGTTGAGTCAGTTCTTGAGAGGTCACACTTTTGTGCTTTGCCAGGCTGTAATTTTCATGTATTTAGTAGGGTTCAAGGTCTGTTTAAAGATATACCTGAACAAATAGCTTTTGTAGGCAAAATTGTATAGTTTTTATGATACTATAGTCAAATATTTGATAAATATCAAATAAATTAATTTACAAAATATACCAAAATGATTGCTACTTATTAGAGGATGTAGAAAACCACACCTCATCCTGTGACTTGCTGTTAAATGTATTTTCAAGTTAGTCAGTAATGCACTAGATTGCAAGTTGACATCAAATTGGAACATTCCTTATATAAAAATCACATGTGAAAATAATCTTACCTTTTACACCACCAGCAATGACAAGAGAGAGACATATGCTATAGTTTTATTAGTGTGCTTCCTAGTGATTTTGGTAAGCTTTAAGAATGATGCTAATCAGCAACCACTTTTCAAACAGCAATGTCAAAATGTGCAAGGGAAAACAAAACCATTGTGAGATTATTTTAAAAAATTAAGCCAATGTTCTAGTATTGTGCTTCTAACTGGAAACATTCTAATCCAATGCTGCCAAGTGAAGCTAATTGCAAAGTTAATTACTCTTATGTAATAACTAATATCTGTCACTAACATACCCTGTATAACACTGGCAGGTTTGAAAAACAGTTTGGTCCTTTTGCCCCTTCTTTCTTTGTTGTTCTGTTTACTGTGCCCAGTTAATGTGCTCTTGTGCCATAATAATCTCTAGCTAAATGGTAATTGCTCTATTGACAGCACTACTGTACATTTTTGACACATCATTATTCATACTTAACCACTTGACCTGGAATAAATGTTAAAGCAATTACTACTGAGAGCTTTTCTATGAGAAAATTGAGGCAAAGTTTAAAGATAATCAAAATGCAAAGCTGATCATGATAGCAACTGGAAAAATGGCAAATCCTATTAAACAGATTTTTATTAGCCAAGTTGATGCCAGTAGATATTATCTGGTAATTTAGTCTTATTAAAAAGAGAATAAAGCAGCTAATTGTTTACTATTCTGGAACTTATTCCAGCTTGCAATTTGCAACTGAAATTAAGCTTTATGTGGCTCATCTATTTTGTCATATTGAAATATGAAAATGATGTGATACAAAGTGCATCTGCACAGTCCTGTGCCATCTTACTGGAAAACCTTCTTTCGGTATGTTTCATACCTGTTGAGGCATTACATTCATGCAGACAGCACCAATATTTTAGATACTCATCTCTTACAAATCTTCTATCTTCAGTGCTTAAAACTCATAATATTTTTCCGCTGTTATTCATAACTTTTGCAACTGAAAAAAAAAATGTGTGAGTGTAATCTGTTGTTGGTTTGGTGACTTTAGAGGGAATTTGGAAATGGAGACAGTTATTGCTATGCAATTGTGTGAAAATTGTCCAAATCTCCCAGACCAGCATTTTATTTTGATAGTTAATTGCATATTTGTTCTAGTTGTGTTTGTATTCTAAAAGGAAAGTAAATGTTCTCCAGTTTAGTTGTTTAAAAAGTGGCATTTACACTGATCTCAAAGCATTTCACAGGACTCAATGGCAGCACAATGCCTTCAGTACAGTGCTTACAGTAAAAGCTGTAATTATAAAAGAATGCCAAAAGACATCAAGAAAGCCTTAAAGGGATAGTGTAAGCTTTTACTGCCCCCGTCTGAACTATGAGGCTTGCTTGAAAACCACCATTAAGATGCAGAATACTGATTGTTGATATGTCACTATTGCTGTCATGGGAGAACTCTTACAAGGGCCAGAAACTTAGAGTGTTTTCTGTATTAATGAAGCTTTTCCACACTTAATGAAAGCAAAGAAGGACTGGGGGGTTTTAATTAATAAAATATTAAAAACAGGGGAGGAAATCTTCTCTTTTCATGATGATCCACATTCAGAACAGCAGTAAGGACTTCTGCAGCAATGCTTTATCAGGCAGATAAATCCTTTTTTATTTTTTCCAAAAATCTCTCAATTCCCTATTAACTACTTCAGTTTACTATATGCCTATGAAATTGATAAAAGATTGTTCAGAGGGCATTTAATAGCTTAAACTTTTCATTGACATTATCATTTCTGATTAGTTATAAAGGAGCTCTTACAGGAAGAGTAGAGCATGACCAATTGTCTATCAAATTTTCAAAAACTGGTAGGCAGACTAAACTCATCTAAGTCTCTCCTATTACTGCTGTGACTTTTATTCATAGATGAGAAAACTTCTAATAATATTTTGTTTGGAGCATTATAAAATATATATTCATTGCTAACAGTAATAAATCATGTCAGCTCTCAACCATCTAGTGTTCAGGAATTTGGGAATTAATTCCATGTTTGACTTAGTTTTTACTGAGATACTTACCTCTGTGAGCATCAGAATTTAAGCTCCACGGAGTACTTCCACTAGGTAAAACCTTCTGTTTAGTTCATTTTTGCATATAATTTTCTAATATTTTTATTCCTAATTTGTGTCCTTTCCTGTTTGTTTTATATGCGTAATATGTTATGCCTTGCTTTTTTTATAGCCATGCATGTGGAGACCAAAAGTCCTGTTCTGAGCTTTTGCTTGCCTTTTTTTTTTTTGCCTTTTTTTTTTTTTTTCTTTTTTTTCTTTTTTTTTTTCTTTTTTTTTTTTTTTCTTTGGTAGACCAAGCATCTTTTTAGCTTAACAAACACTGATTCAGGATTTTAAAGCATCTCTTGTATGATAATGAGTGATTATGTCATAATTTCCAAACTGTATTTTCTTTAATTCAGACAATTTTTTATAAAGGCCACAGTTTGCTGTTAACTGAAAGACTGCACAGTCTACAGAACAGAGAACAGTTAGCAGCTTTGTTTCAGCAAAGAGGGTTGTCCACCATCATTTTAATCAGGCCAGTTTAATTTCTATTTTATAAAATGTAACTCTTCTCCCTCCTATTCTTCTTAGCAAACTGAATGGAGCATAGTGTTTAGTATGTGACCTCAGATACAGTACATGAAAGACAACTGCCACAACCAGTATATTCCTGTTCCCTGTCAGTCTACATTTTGTAGCAGAGAAGACTGTACAGGTAACGAGAGTAATTACTGTTGTTAGGCTTTACTGATTTTACATCCTGAGATTTTTGTACAACAGTGCGTGTTGAGATTTCTTGAATTTTCCAGCTTTTGAATCTCTGCTGTTATATTTTCAACTCTTTCCTGGAGCAGATGTGCCAAAAAGACATTAACCTGTTGGGCTTGTGCCTAGAGTCTTCAGAGGAGACAGGAAGTAGGTGGGAAGCATTGTAAGGCTGACAGTATCACATGAAATCATATTTTTAGGGATTAAAGGAAATCTGCGAGATTCACCCAACTAACTATACTAATAATTACTGACACTGGAAATAGCCTGAACTCTAAAATATTTACTTTTACTGAAATGGTGTACCCATGCCAAAAAAAAGTTCTTGGATTGTTCGAAGTAATGTATGACCAGTACAGAGCCTGGCTTGGCAGAGATCATACGGGATTTATTCAATACAGTTTGGGGAAAAGATTGTACCTTCTTATACTTTGCTACAGTATTGGAATGGCAAAATAAAGAGAAGACGTAATTTCTGAATCTTGCAGAAGATTCTGTGGAAACACATTAACAGTATTGTGTTAGCAAATGTCCTGCTGCTTTTAAAGGTTACTGTTTGGAAGACAGTAGGACAGGACCATGAAGACAGGGAAATCAGGCTCCCCTCAGAAGAGGATGCAAGCACAACATGGTGCAGCTTAAAATGCTTAACAGTCCTAATTTTATTGTTGCAAATTTTTTTTGTGTTGCAGATTTCCAAATAGCATGTTTTAATATTCATGTCAGATTCAATAAAATAATTTGCTGGTATGTTTACAGGATTGGAAATGATATGTGAACAAGAAAGCAAAGGTAAACAAAGTATCTTACATAAACTATAGATTCATCTGTAGGAAGTATGAAACAAAGTAGGTCTTTATTTCTTCAGGCACCTTTCTTTTTATTGTGAGGATAGCAGTATAATGATCCTTGTGTATGTGTTTCTCCAGCTCAAGTATTCAGCTGAATTGATACTCAGATTGACTAAATGTGAATTTTATAAGGGTATTTCTGAATCAGATCTGCTCCATGTTTCAGGACATGTTCTAGGTGTTGGTAAATAAAACCCTACTGGTTCAATAAATAAATAAAACTAGAAAAACTAGGGAAGAAAAATGAAAATCAGTGACATATGTGCATCTCCGTTACTGGTATAGCAGAGCGATATCCTTAAGTACTTTGCTGTTGTGAGTGCATCAAAGCCCTCAGTAGCACTCTTTCAAGTCTTTTCAGCATAGCAGCCATCAGTTTTGCCCACCTTCCATACAGATTTTTGTCATGCTGAAAGAAAAAAAAATGTTGGTAATGGGACACCATCAAATCAAAAGCTGGATGAGGTGGGAGTGTGGTGGAACGTGGAAGGGGTGACCACAGAGCTCTCTGCTTCCTGGATAGAGGGGACTCTTGGATAAAGGAGGAATAGATGTTGGGTTCACAGAACTGAAGACAGCAAGGGAGTGAAGGACAAATAAAGCCCCTATGTTAGAGAGAGGAAATCATAGGAATACACATGCATGTCAGAGAAGTGGCTTCACATTCACTCTTGTGTGGTGGGCAAATAAGAAACTCTGGACCTCACTAAAAAGTGGGCAGTATGGAATCCCTCAAGGTGGATAGACCAGTATCTGATTGCATTGACTAAACACATGGCTTTCAGACAACCTATAGAAGACAGATCCAAGTATCTATTCTTGTATATGCAGCACACACTGCTGCCCCATTTAACTGGACAAAGTTTTTGTTTGTTGAAAGAGAATGCAATTGATTTTATTCTTCCATCTGCAGTGTGATTTGGTCCTGTTGTCTCACCAGCTTATGCAAAAGCTGTACTAGAAATGGAAAAGCCCTGAAGTGTAACCAGCCTTCTCCAAGACGGGAGGATTAGATTTAAAATATTTTTTCCCCCAGAAATTTTCATCCCATGTTATCCTAATATAAGGATTGCTGGGCTGGTGTTATTCAGAGGAATGTTATATGGAACTAGACCAATCTTCAAATTATTTTAATCCCATGAAACATTTTCAGCAAGAGTGCATATAAAATTGTTCTCCCATTCCACATACCTCATGCTGTTTAAAAGTTAAAATGTGCTGGTTTTTTCATACCAACTAGATGAAATTTCAGCATCAATGAAGTCAATATTACATAATTTTAGTCTTTAGTCTCACAAAAATGGAGAATATTTCAGAATAAGAATACTGGATTCTCATTTTACTAATTTTTGAAACTGTTGTTATAGTGGGTGTTAGTTGGATATTCTTCATTTATTGGCTTCCTAGGTTGTGCATAATATAGTTTAACTGGAGTGATGTTAAAATGCTAAGTTGAGTGCAATAATCAGAAAGCCAAGTGTGGGACACACCCCTCATTTCACTGACATGAATGCAGTAAAATGTCTTTCCTGCGCTTGCCAGAGAATACGGCAAAGGAGCTTAATGATCTATGTAACCAACTTTGAAGAACTGACTCATGCATCACAGTCTTGGAGATTATTTGTTATGATCTCTTCTAACAGTATAATTACAACTGTGCTTCTGAAAATGCTGTTCTCAGTTATCGAGGCCAAACTCTGAAAATCGAGCTGGAAAACTACCAAATATCTTGCTGTGCATTTGGCATCCCGAATAAGGCACCTTGAACCAATAGCACATTTTTAAATTTAGATACTGCGTAAGTGATTGGCTGAACACTGAAGATGGCAGATCTGGAAACCTCCAGATGTGCACACCATGTTCTGCATGGGTTGATTTCTATTGCTTTGCTTGCTCGCAGCAATATGCCAAAGATTTGGAGAGATACCTGCAGATCGCTGTAACAGACCTTCAGCCCTTTAATGTTTAAGGGCATTAACAAGAAATGTAGCTTATTAATAAATAATATTTTTTTAAATATCCTCTATCTTTTAGCTATAAAATATGTGACAGGTGAAAGATTCCTTACTAAGAGCTGATACACGAGTGTACCCAAGTATATTGACTGAATTTATAGATTTATACTGTTTGTATGAATGAAGCATTGTACACTTCTAATTAATGAGCAAGCGTCTTTAAGGAGCATATATATATCCATATATGAAGGTTGTAGAGCACATTACTAAGTTTCATCTTTTAATTGCAACGTAGTGACAGCAACTGAAGAAACAGTGTATTGCTATGTTTTCTTTCCTCATAGCTCAAGATTATTAGTGCCCCAAACTACAAAGTGATACTGATACATTAATCCCCTCTGCACAGGAAAGAGATCTGTAATGTAATTTAAGCACCATGTACTTTAGTCCCATTTTAAATTGATTGATTTTGTTCTTCTTATCCCAAACAATGATAAGTGTTGAAAGTATAAAGAATTTGTGTAATTAGAGATAAATTAATCAGGATATATTTTCTTTCTGTGAAATACCAGGAATGCTAGAGAAAGTGCCTTGCTTTGTTAGAGTGCTAGTACAGTTTTCAGTAGAAATACAGGACAAAGATATTGACTGGAGTTCATTTTAGAACATTAAATACAGCATGTGCTACTTCAGCTTTCAGCACTGATTTAGAAATAGAAACACAACAAAGAGGCCAGGACAGAAAAGCTACGCCTCATTTGTCTGTTGTGTCATCTGGTGTAGATCAGGAGCAGTTTCTATAATGCTCACAAAGTTCCACCGGTTTAAAAGGTAATATAAATGAGATCAGGATTAGCTCCATTGTATGTAATGTAAGAAGAGCAAAGAATTTAAATGATAGATCTATGCTAGAGCTGCCCTAGGGCAAATAAGAAGTACATTAATAATGCAGTGTTTATTTTGAAATATTTTATTACAATTTTACTAAAAATATCCAAATAGCAGGGGAGAAAAAGCCAATACTACACATGTTCAGCATTTAGGACAAGTTATATTTGCAATAAGATTCTTGGCAGACTGCATCATTTCTTTTAGCACTTCACCTGTGACACTATAAATAATACATATTTATTTAAGTAGTGCTATTATACACTCCTATTTCTGTTGTACATAATTTATTGACAATGATCTCCTAACATGAGTGTGGAATATTCCCTATGAAAAGAAACGTTCAGAATAAAATAATTATAAAGGAATGAAGAAGTTACTTAAACAGAATCGAATCAAGACCTGCATTTTGAAGGCGTGGATTAATAACTGCTTTTAAAAAAAACAGTTTTAGCTTCCAATTTTCAGACTGTGAACTTCAGCATTACAATAATTTTCTTTTAAAAATTAGTCTGAAGAAATCAAGTAACAACAGAAAATAAAAGTGCTTAATATACAGAAGTACTATTAACGCTGAAACTTCAGAGATACTACATGTATTCCAGATGATGTCAGGGTGTCTAGTTAGAAATAAATCTGTATAGAATTTGTGTACAATTTTTTGCAAGTTGAATGGAACACTGCCCCATACTACACTGAGACTGTAAGATCATCTTTATGTCCATGACTAAACTCAGATAGGAAATTGTCTGGGAGTTCTGCATTCATGTTTCCTTGGAGGAGAATCTTATCAATAATATTTTAGCCACTGTGCTGCTTGTAGTATCTGTATTTATTGACATCCAAAAAAGACAGCGATTTCCTCTAGAGATAACAGAATAACCTTTATATTGTAAATCTGTTCTAGCTTTCTAATCTCATGTGTGGACACATTCCTCTGTGTCTCATCTTTTCTGGGACAGTTTGGAAAATGACTCGTGTCAGTAATAAAATTCCACAATCCCTATACAAATGTCTCTAGACATAGTTGTATGCTACATCGTCTTTTTTTTTTCTGTTCCAGCCTGATGCTTACTATATATTTTTTAGAAATATAACAGAGGTTGTGTTGGGAAGAAACACATTGAGCACAGGACATCAGAAAGGAAGAGTAACATTTTTAAGTTCCTTCAGTATTTTTTCCTCCCCTACAGATATGCTGCTTCTTTAAACTCCAGGGTAATGTATATTGTTAGTTATGCTTTATGAAGTCTGGAACTGGGAACTGGAAAGTTCCCCTTTAAATCAAGAGCTGTGTTTTGCCAGGGTAAGCATCAGAATAGTATTGCATTCTGTGTGCAGCTTTTTCACTTTGGTGGGGCTAAACTGTGTGTTATTCATTAAGGGACTAATCCAAAGTTCTCTAAAGTTGAGTGAAAGTTTCCCATTGACTTTGTCAGTTTTGGCTGAGGCTCCAATGGCTGTTCTATATCCTTTCGTTAGGAGGATTAAAATGTACTCTTTCATTAGTTAAGTGCAAACTAAATTTTAAATGAGTCAGAGTATAGTGAAAGTAAAACTGTCAAATCATTGGTATTGATTTAGACACTGTTAAACAGAGCAGCACTAACACACAAGGGTTTATTCTTTGTTACGACTTGCTTATAACCCCCATTGATGATAATGGGAATTACAGGCATGTCCAGAAGGGAATGTGCCCTTTGTAAATTCCCTATAAACCTTAGATTAAGGAGCCACAGCTCCATAAGAGTTCAAATACTTTTTGTGTGCAGGCGGAACTTTCTGAGCTCCCCTCTGTCTTCTCTTAGCAGTTCTTGGAAGGTAGACCTTTCAGAATGAAATGTATCCCAGAGCTGTTGTCTTGCCTTTCCTTTTCTGGCAGGGAAGATGCCAGGAGATTGTGCCAGGAGGCAAGTACACTTTTGTCCAAAGTGTGCAGCAAGAAAAGTTAATACAGTTTGTACAGGGCCCTGACTAGCAATACAAATTGCTGATGTAACAAGGAAATTTTTGTGCAAAACTGTCTGGAAAATAAAGCATGTGAGTTTAATTTTTTTTTTTTTTCATACTATCTCAGTATAAATCAGAGGCTAAGGGCATAATCAGAATACAGTATAAATAAAATATTGTGGTAACTTCTGTAAGTAATCCTATTTTCACTGCAGTTATTGAGGATGTTCACCTTAGTCTTTCTGCAGTAACATGCTGCCTTTGCTTGGTGTACTGTTATAGAAACCATTTCATTCCCCAGCTACTGTGCTTGCTATCAAGATCACAAGGTTATTCAGTTCTTATATTTCTAAGCGTTTTCAGTTCACACAGCACTGTACAAAGCAGAAGGTTAGGGTGAGGGGAAGAAGAAGGATGAAGATGAGAAAAGGGAGCCTGGTATTTCTTCCAGGAGTTTACAGCCTAAACCAGACATACAAAATGAGTTGTAAAATAAAATAACCACAAATAAAATAGACCTGATACATTCTTTAGTAGAACCTTTCTTTAGTAGACAAATGTATTCATCTTGACAAGTAAGTTGTTTACAAATACAAATTCCTGTTAGTCAGTGTTTCTAAGTTTGTTTATATTTATCCTCAAAGGATACTGTTTTAAATACAAGACAATATTGGCTACATGTAAGTTAGACACTGTCTGTCACCCTGATGAGTCCTCATAAGTCCACAAATCAAGGACATTTTCATACCTGTCTCAAAAACAACTTACATGGGAAGCACACTGTCACACACACAAGCCCTTTCTCTCATTAGTTTTATAGTTGGCAGTTTCCAAATCATTAAGTCTGATAATAGTAATACATAACTTGTGTTTCTCTAAATGTATCTCAGATACTGTTCCTAGAAAAGAAATACTTTCTTGCACTAATGGGGTTGGGCTATGACATGTATCTCCATGATTTGACAGGATTTGTCCATCACAATTTGTATGCAGTGATCTGCTGATAACAGCAATACAGCAGGTCATCTGAAATAAACCATGTACAAGCAGACGCCACTTACCACCCTGTTTGTTAGCAATGCCCACAAGAGATAATCACAGTGTGGGGCAGCACAAAGTTTGCCATCTGCACATCTATGTGCTTTCTTCCAGGATATTACTGCCCTGCAGGGACTTGAGGGAGGGAGCCAACACAGGGAATGCATGGAATGGCAACCCCCTAGTCACACCTGCTATTTCCTTTCTTGCTTCTGAAATTCTGCTCGTGCTAATAGTGTTGTTATTTTCTCTTCATTTCATATGTCTCTACTTGCACATTTGGGTCTTGATTCAAGGTTTGCTTCTGCCCTACTGCTAATCCTAAACTTAGGATCAGGTTCCTCCTTTTGTCTGCTGCATACACCTGGGAACACAAGAAATTGTTTGGCACCTCCCTGTCTGTTTTCAAAATAATTCAACTTTAAAAATAAAAAAAAAAAAAGGGAAACAAAATAATAATAATAATTAAT
>JAAGNO010014909.1:0-15377 GCA_033439905.1 Ceryle rudis
AATTTATATCCAGGAGACTAAAGGGCATCTCTGGCACATACCATTGGCAAGTCTATTTTCCAGATTAAAGAAAGGTAAAGATCAGCATATATATATGCTTAAAGGTTTCATATGCTTAAAGACTTATTCAAGTGACAAAAATTCACCTTGTGAGCAATTTTGCTCCCCTCCCCCCTACTTTTTTTAAAAAAAGGAAAATCTCCCAGAACATTACTCACAGTTTCAGCTGCTACAGTCTTCAGATACAACCCTTCTATAATCACATTTTACTGACACAGGCATAAATGTGGTTTCTCCTCATTAAGACTTGCACAGAGGGCAAAATTAAGAAGTGACTAAGAATTTATGGTAAAAGGATGTAATTTCCTTTTGCTGAATTTCTTTAGTCCTGAATCAGTTAAAATGATATTTTCTTACTTCCTTTGTACTTTGGTATTAAAAATTGCTCTTGGTTAGTTGTATTCTAGTAATACCAATTAATTTGGAGGCCCAGTTGTACCAGGTCTTGTCCAACCACACAATACAAGGTTTCTCTTGGAAGAGATCTCTTATAGCAGAATTATAGAAAACAGACGCAGCAGAAAAAAGGAAGTTTGTTGTTCCCAAATCACAGCTGAAGATAAGGCTACATGGGAAGCCTTTATATGTGCAATAAACCTGAGCCTTTGTCTACATTTAGCCCACATCCAGGGTGAGACTCTAGCAGTTGCTCTATCACCTGATGATTCCTCCTCAGCCAAGAAGAAGCATTGGGAAAAGGAGGAGACTCATAGGCTGAAATAGAAATGGATTTAAGGAAGCAGCCAAACTAAACAGGAGCAGGATCAGGAGACCCCAGCAGCAAACGACACCCTTTAACACTAAGCATGATGTTTATGGTCTGGTATACATCTCTAGGCAGCTGCCCTGGCTCACTCCAAACTGTTAATGTCCTGCAGACCATGGCAGGCCTGTGATTCTGTCCCAGTGAAACCAGAACAAGATTTTAAGCCCCAGCCCAGTCCTGCAATCATAAAACCATTCTTCACTCAACCACCACTTGCTTTGCCATAGATCCTCAGGACTGTTATTTAGAAGATCACTGTGGGCAAAGTGTTAATCCACAATAGATGGGAAAAGTGAGTCAGGAGAGGGAATCAGTACAATTAAGCAGTGTATTAATCAAAATAAAGGTAAATATTCAAGAAAGGCAGGTGCAGTTTAGATTAGCACTTGGTAGACATATTTCTGCAGATTATCCATGAAAACTAGAAACGATCCTCACATTAATTCATAAGAATAGTCTTGGAAAGGTATTTTTCCAAACTTCTATAATGTTTTGTTCCAAATTTTTCCAGAAGCTCTAAAAGGTATGGAGTGTTGTTATTAATTATTATTATTAAAGAACGAAAGAAAAATGTTTGCATTTATCCATCCACACATTTAAATCTTGCCCCTCTAGCCCTGATTCCTCCCTCCAACACTGAACACTTTTTTTTTACTGCCATTCAGCGTATTATGTCTAAAATTAGACTGTAAGCACTTTGGGGGAGGGGAGAAACCCAGTCGTGTTAGCCTTGCAAAACTAAGAGCATACTTTTAGTTGCTGTAAAATACAACACTAGCAACAAAAATAAAAGGATTAAGTGTTCTGGAATAGTTTATTTACCACTGACATGCTTTCCTTCAAAGTAAAGCAATAGTCAGGATTCACTTTCTATCATTTTTAATGTAATCAGTTTAGCCAGGCCATTCAGTGAAAGCACTTCTCTTTTTCCCCAGCTAGAACTGAAGGCATGAAGGATGCAGCAATGCCTTTCACCTGGCTGGATGTTAAACAAGGATCTGTCCATCAAAAATAAATGCCTAAGGTTCAAATGCCATGGTGGTCAAAGTGTATCAGAAGTTGTTCATGAACTAGTTCTCCAGTGATAGATGAAATGTAGAGGATTGCATTAAGCACTGGATAGTCATTTTATAACCCTCAACAGAGGAAAAAGTATTTTTGAATGCCATCATTTGATCTGTGTGCTATGATACGTGCTATACAAGACCATGCTGCTGTAGGTAGAGAGCAGTACAAAGCAAAATACAGAGCAATTATATTTGGCCTCCAGTTGTTCAATCTGGATGATGGTTTTGGTCAGGCTGAAAAAAACAGTTGGTCTTTCCTCATGCATTCAGTATCAGACAGTAAAACCTATGCCTTAGGCAGCAGCTTCCCATAAAATTATTCAAGAACTGCCATGGTCTTGTATTTTATCAAAAGCAGCATTTTCCATTTTGTTTCAGCAGTAATCAGTTCTGATGCAGATCCTTTCATCTCATTCCCCTGCTTCTGAAAGCACACACTAATTGGAGAAAAGCCAGTTTATGAAAGATACTATAACTCAGAAGCTTTGATATTTATTCAATCTGCCTCTCATAAACTTTTCTTACTGGTTAATTAGGAACTACCCATTCTCCATTTATTTAATTTTCAACAGAATTTAGTTTGTGATTTAAGGGCTGTTCACATGGAAGAGGATGTTCAGCTTAAAGCAACTTTTAAAACATTACTCGGGGAATATTGTAAGCATAAAAAAATACACTCAGGGAAGATCTTTAAAAGCTATTTTGCTACATTACTTAGAGCTAGAATTAAAAGAATCAGAAGTTAAACATCTGCAAACAGTTTTATGACCTCTTCTGTAAATAATAAAAATGTATTGCTGTTCAAGTGACATAATTAAGTGATTAGACCACCAGAGTTATGTTCCAGCATTATTTGAAGTCTGATATAATGCCCATAAATGAAAGGACATTCGGAATGATGACTGAACCTGTTAGCAAACCATTGGCTGTGCCGTTATTGTGGATTTTCTATGGAAGGTATAAAATGTTGGAAAGCTTTTTCTAGCCTTAACTACCAGTGAAAAGTAGCTTTTAATTTTTCTACCGGTACAAAGTCAGAACTAATGCAGTTGCTTGCAAACTTAAAGAAAGTTGCTTGTATTCACAATTTCTGAGTCTACAAAGCTATTAGAGCCCCTCCATAGGTACTTTCTTCCCATAGCCGTAAGTAATGCCTGTGTTTTCTTAACAGTCACCAGGATCTTCTTGAGTACCCAACTACCACCTTTAAATTACTTTTTAATTTTTGAATATATAAAATCTGTGTGAGGCATTACTACTAGTAACTAGTAGTTTTGGTGAGCAGTTCTCACAAAAGGCAATGAAACAGGTATTTGAGAAGGAGGTTCCCCTACACTAGATCCCTGCCTCATCTAGATGCTGTTGGTGTGTGAGAAAGGGAGACTTCAAGGCTTCACCTTGCCATGGAGCTGATGGGGACAGAGGAAAACATCATCTCCTGGACTAGAAGCTACTGTTATATGTACACACAATTTGCAAGGCACTAAGTTCCCATAGAAGACAAAGTGCATCTTGTTGGACTGAGAGCTGGTGTGCCATGTTGCCTTCCAGAGCAGATGTGCATGCTTGAGATAGGAAGGCAGCAGAAACCTGACAGGTCCTGTCAGCCTCAGTACACTTCCTGGTGTCTCTGAGCAGACAGTTCTTGGAGGTGTGTGGAAATATCCTCTCCAATAGGATATGGAAAGACAAATGCCAAAGCATTTTCCTAGCTTCAGGACGAACTGAAACTGAAAACATCAGCTAGTGTAGGCATTAGGAGGACATTTACGCAGGTCCTGTGATATCTCCCTTAAAAAGTAATCTTTTTCAACATTTCTATAAAACAGATAATGCACTGCTGACATGGTGGAAAAGAATACAGTTTAACAGTTTTGATAGTGTAAGCCATATGGATTAAATTTTCCATCATTTATAGTTTCAATGTGACTTGTTTATGCAGGAAAATGAGATATGACAAAGGTTATTACAATTTATTAAAAATGTTTGACAAAAGCTGGATGGAGAGTAAGTGCTCCCCCATAGAAAAAGCTCATAAATTTCTCCTGTAGTCTTTCTTTAAAATGACTTGCACTTCAACCTTCTCTTCAAGTGGAAGACTGTATCATGTTAAGGGTTTGATACCACACCACCTTCTGCCCAGAAATGACACAACCCTGTCTACGGAAAGGTGGAGTATGAAGATCTCATTGTCTTAAAATGTGAAAATAAACTTGATAGGAAACTTTAAAAACAATTTTTGAGATTAAAAAAAAAAAAAAATTCAGCAAAACCAGCTTTTTATAAGTTCTTCTCCGGGAATATTTTTTACCTTTCTCAGAAAAAAATTGGAACTGAATTTCATGTCTGAATTTTTTTAACTGAACTTGCTGCTAAAGCAACTTGTTTTGAAAGGTGAGTTTTGTCAGGCTCTGATGAATGAATTTCAAACAATATTTTATTTTTTCATTCCCCTATAGGATGTTTCTTCTAAAAATTAGAATCGTTTGTTCTAAAAAATAGAATGGTTCATCAAGTATGAAAGAGTTTAAGTTTGCAGTGTCAAAAAAAGTGTTGTCAATCTAAATTGTTCTTTTCTGTCATATTTTTAACAGTGTCTGCTAAGTGATTGTATTTGGTTTATATTGACAAAGAAATGAAAAGGCTATAACAGGAGATGTAATCAAAATCAAGCAAATGAAACAGCTCAGATGCCTGTGGGACACCAACCAAAGTGTCATTAAATGCACATTTGATAATCCATTCCATCACAGACAAAAAAATAAAATATTAAGGTAAATTTGTCCAGGGATCTATAAAACAGGCATCATTATTCCTTGAGTAAACACATCAGTTTAAAAGAAAACAAAACAGGAAATTCTTATTCTGATAGTTTTAATGCTCACAGATACTTGTGACCTAGATATTTTGTAAAAGGTTTTAATTGGCTTCAACAGAAGACATTTTTGACAGAAAAATAATAATAAAGTATGTGTTCTTCCAGGTTTTAACTGTTTTAAAGGTTAGGTAGTGTGATACTGATTTTGCATCCCAGGTTCCTTGTTTCCACTTACATATGCCTCAAATCTGTAGATGACAAAATGCTCCTTTTTATCACACCCAAAGAATAAGTCTTTTTGTAGACCACAATTTTCAAAGGTGAATGCATAATTTAGTGAACAAAATTGGTATTTAGACAACTCTGTAGGTATTTTTGTCTTTTGTATCAAATAGCCCTAAATCCCAATGAGAGTTCTGACAGCTCATCTAGCAACCTTTGCTTCACCATAGATTTTTCACAAGAAAATTAATTTAAAATACGAATAGAAACTATGTTGTATTTATCACTGAGCATTGGCTGCAGCATTTATATAGTTTTTTAGAACATATACAAAAAAAAAAGATAAAAACTTTATTATAAACAATGGAGAAAATTAAAAGCATTACAGTATGAAACTGGATAAATGAAAACTACTGCATAACCTTTATTGTAGAATCCTTTGTCTGTTGCAGTCTATTTATTCTATCCTTGTCCACAATCCAGGGCAAAGGGAAATACACAAATAACTTTTTTTTTCTGTAAAAGTGGTTGCTAATACACTGTACTCAGATCTCTTGCTAACCAGAAAAATAATCCTTAATATAAGAAATGTGTAGATGTGTAAGAAATAAATGTGTTCTGGTAATCACCAGCATAATCCACTTCAAAATCAACTTTTCATGTCTTCATATTTCAAGACAGAAATACTGCCACAATGACATGTTTGGTTTTTTTTAAAGTAAGAGAGCAAAATAAAAAGAACAGAAGAATTGTAGGACTGCTGGGTGTTTTTATGCCACAAGTTAACAGTCTCTTTGCCCAGCACTGGGAGGGCAGCTCTGGCTCTGCTAAAGCTAAGACATGATTGATTGTAATGGGGCCAGACATACCTTCATTATCTAATTGTCTATCATTGGCCAACAGTGCCTTGGCTTTGGCAGCTAAAACTAAGTAGAAAAACTACTGTGTTGTGAAAAACAAAAAACCAACCAACCAAACAAAAAAGCCTGTCAGCTTCTGGAGCTAGACCCCTAGTAAATCATACTATGCCAAAGAACAGCACTGTTACTCCTGATGGCACTGATGGTCTACACCATTTAATGGTGAGGACTGCCACTAGCATCCTTTTGGCCTGGATAAAATAACACTTTCCTAGAGAATTCTGGCTATGATCTGTGAGTTAGCATGTATCTGTATCAAAATTCTTTCTGGAATTGCTACTGTATCTTTTACTATGGACAAGTAATTCTCTTTGTCAAGTTATTGTGCTGAAAAAAAAATTATTATACTTAAGCCCATACTCAAGCACTATAAAATGAGCATATTTAAAAGATAAGCTGCAATTTATGACCAATGAGAGTATTTCAGTATTGTTTTACATCTTAATTGAAGGTAAGGACAGAGGCAAAGTCTACTGAAAATTTAAACATTTGTTTCAGGTGCCTGTTTGGCATATTTTGATAAAGTACTTGGGATTAAACTATTTCCAAGATTTAGGATTAAGAAAATTAGCCCAACATGACTATGATAGGTTATACTGTGGGAAGCACCCAAGGATCAGCTTTGCATTTTCACTTAAATATTCCATACTATTGAAGAGGTCTGGAACACAAATAAACTTCCTTATTCCTCCTATTTTTCTCCATTAGTGTATTGTATATTGGTTTTTGCTTTGGTTTTATATTTGTTTTCCAGTTGTGTATGATAAGTAACAGAGAGAATTAAAGGAGTTCCTCAGGGGAAAGGACCACTGAAATGCAGTGATGCAAATATACTGCTGTAGTACATGAGTAAAAGGAACTTCTTTTCATCTTATCCCTACAGAAGGCCTCTTAGTAACTCTTGGCTACTTTTATAGTTTTTAATTATCCCAGCTATGTGAACAGGGTACTACCCAAAATGAACAAAGCAGTACCTATGAATCCTCCAATAGTAGCTTTCCAGACTGCAAAATAGCACAGTTATTATGGCAGCAATATTCACTTTCATGAAGAATCTGTGGGATAGTCGGCTTTCTGTGGGGATTCACTAAATGCTATTAAGTCCCACAAGTTACCAGAATACTGGATAAGACAAGAAACCGTTTATTTAATGAATTAATTAATAGAGAAAGGTATTTTAAATGGCAACATCAGACTTTTGATGTGTATTGTAACACACCACTATATTAGCCTGTGATGGCTCTGGGACGAATGGTACAAAATTATTACAAATTACAAACAGCAGTTAATCTGCTCACTTCATGATGCTTTCATTCATCAGATTAAGTTAGTTATGATTTATCACCTTTTCAATATACTGAAATAAAGAAGTATAATTTTAACCATTCCATTCAGGAGAATGAAGATTAAAGCATAGGTCTGTCCTGAACAAAACTGTATTTCAAAAAATTCTAAGCCTAACACAGTATTTAAAAGTCCAGGCTACCTTATAGCCTCAAAACTCCTCAGAGCTACCACAGAAATCTAAGCAGCCACAAATACCAAGGCTCATAAAACTTGTCAGAATAATGTCATAATGGCATGAAGAATAAACATTTTTGAAAATTACTTCAATGTACCAAGATCTAGGTCTTCTTTCTCTAATTTCCATTACTCCTGTTAACTAATAGCTTTATTTTGGTCTTTATTGAAACCTTAACACTGGCTTCAGTAGAAGTATGCCTTGTATTGGGAATTATGTGTTGGCTGACAAATAACACTAGAGCAAATAAAATCCTGTTAATTTCCTATAGTTTTTTATCCCAGTGGTAAACAAAGATATAAATGGAACACAGAATATTTTTCCAACATAATGCATTGTTAGTATTAAACTTACTTCTAATAATCACTGCACTGTAGCTCAAAGGTGTTCAGTTTTATACCACACCATTAGTCTTGTCTTCCTTAATCTAAATAAGTTCTGCACTTTCTGGAATCTGGAGTGTCCTTTCTTCTTGTTAGACAGCAGTACTAACAGACCAGGACCTGATGACAGAAGCATGTGAGATTGCAAAAGAATAATCCCATCTTGAAAGATTCAAATGACAGAGAGAATATCCTGCGTTTAATGTATTTATAGCAGCACTTATCTCCTCTCTCCATGGCATTCTGTGCTCATTATATGATACTGACATGATGATTTGTGAGCCGCACAAAGTCTCAAAAATGGAGGGAAGGTGGGTGCTCACTTATTTCCTTGTACGCTTGAAGTTTCTTGGTGTTTAAAAGCAGCAAGCAGATGTGCACTTTGTCAAGCACTAGGCCTTGCTGAGGTGGGTACAAAATACAGATTGAGGCTTTGTATTTCATACTGCTTTGAGAACAGAACAGCTCTCACAGCAACCCAAAGCAAGATGTAACATCAAAATGAGGTTTTATTCTGTCTGAGTATCTCCAGCCAAAACCCAGTGATGTGACCCATTTTCCTCAATTTTTCAGTGTCTTCTATCTCATAATCACTGGCCTTGGAAAGAAGGCTATGTGATTTATTCTGTGCATCAAACAAGATATTCTTAAGTACCTACAACATACAGCTGTAAAGAACACCAGCAGTGGCTGCACACAGTGGTCTGGAAGGGCAGCATCATGTGTGCCCATAGCAGGACCTGCTTCTCCTGGGATTTTTGTGAGGAAGTTGGCTGCTGCTCACACGTCTGGCTTCTCTGTGCCAATGGTGTGCTTATACATTGATTTGGAGACAATAATATTTCTGTTTAAATAATGAGTTATATTAAATGCTGAGTTGCAAAGGTTCTGAAACAACTATTATGATTATGCAGAATGTTAAATACACAAAGTGATCACTTATTTTCCATATGGGGAAAAGCTTGCCCTTTTAGCTTCTTAAACACATTAAAGCTGCTGCTTGTCTGCTTGAAACAACACACAAAGGTGCTTTTCCTTTCCAACATTTTATCTAACAGTGGCTTGCAGTCCTTGCCAAAATTGCCCTGCTCAGAAATTAGTGTGAAACAAGTATGCATTTTTAAGACATAATATAGGCACAGAGACAACTTTATATGAATTTTACTTTGCATGGAACACCGTAGTGAACAGGATCATAATTTCCCACAACTTGGGGACAGGCAGACATGCATTTCTGCTGGAAGGAGAAAAACACTTCTCTCACTACAAGGAGGTGCAGCTGGTGTATCTCAGCTAAGAACGATTCCTGGCTGTGTAAGTGCCAAGGGAACATCTCTCTGTTGTACCTCTATGACTCTTACCACAGCATCTTACACCCTTCGATGTACTCAGTCCAGATAACTCCATGATGAGACACAGTAGCGTTGTTTTCCTATATTAAAAACATGCAGAGATACATGAAGTTTTGGCCTCCTACAATTCATAGAGTCCCATTAAAAATCAGTACAGGCTAGGCACTGAAGGACTTTTGCAAATACTGAGTCTCTGAGAGTCTAAATTCTTAACTGTCTTTAAAATATTAAGTGTGCATGAGAGTTGAGAATTGGTCCTTCCTAGTGAGGAGTGATTTAAGCTATGTATGGGACCCAAACAGAGTACTCACACAGCCAGGAATCATTCTTAGTTGAGATACACCAGCTGACTGCACCTTTTTGTAGTGAGAGCAGTGTTTTTCTCCTACCAGCAGAGACGCATGTCTGCCCATCTCCTAATTGCTCAGGGAACATGACAAGTGAAAGAGTGGATGCAGGGTGAGCCAAAAATGTTGTATATATTTATCTGTAACAAACAAGTTCTGGTAGTTGGGCCTTTTTTAAAAAAAATGTATTTTGTGACTCGTTATGAATATTTATTTATGTACATTTAAAGAATAAATGCTGAGCAGGACTAGGCATCTTGATTTAACTGAAAAATCATGTAACAGTATCCATCCATCCATACCAGAGCACACAGATGAAAAAGTAACCAAATCAACCAATATATCAAAGTAACAAAACCCCTTTCCAATATAACAAGATCATTTAGTCAAACCATCCTATAAAACTGTATGAAACAAATAGTTTTGCAGTATACCCAGAGCATCACTGAGCTCAGACAATCACAGGCAGATAAATAACCAAGGACCTGTCTGTTAAAGTCATATTAATCTCTAACAAAACTGAAGTTACACTGGCTTCTATTACAAAGGAAATTAATAAAAATCCTGGTCTCATGTTGGCTGGAAGGGACCTCCAGTAGCTTTCTTGTCCAACCCCCTGCTGAAAGCAAGCTCAATTACATCAGCTTGCTCAGGGCTGTGTCCAGTCGACTGATGAATGCCTGCAGGGATGGAGGCTCCACAGCCTCTCTGGGCAGCCTGTACAACACCCAACTGCCTGCATAGTTACAATTTTTTTCTTAACATCAAGTTCCAATTATTACATAAGAAACACTGAGCATCACATTACTTTACTCTGTCAAGTATAATCAGTAATTTATTTTTTTTTCAGATCACCATACTGCATCACTCAATCTACTAGATTAAGAACAAGTGGACTTGAGGTGCTGGGGTGATGGGATTGTCTGCATCCTTGGGCTCCTGGTGCTAATCTCTTATAGCTGTCACCTCCTTAACCCTATAACCTCACTTACTTTGTAGCTTTTGGTTGAAGATCTGTAAACCTATCACTGAAGCACTGAGGTCAGATATCAAGGCCTTTCAACCTAAAATATTCTCACAGTTGTCTCTGGTATCCTTATTATCTGGGTTGTTATTCTTGGCATTCTCTTTCCTTTTATTTTGCTGCTTATTTTTCCTGCAACCCAGGCAAGAACAAAGCTAAAGCATTGTTTTTACTATAATGATAAACATGGTTTACTTCATATATAACTCGATTTATATGTTCATACTTCTTTTAGGTTGTCAGAGGGTTTTATTTTATATTACTGAAAATTCAAGAAATTCCACCGAACCTGGGCCACTGAACTAAAAGAACAGGAAGCATCTTAAAGATATCTTGATTATACAACTTACTATCTTTTGCCCAGCACGGATGGATTTTCCAGCTATTAGCTGGTATTTTCAGATACAGAATCCATGAGTAGCTGTTTTGAGGGGCTGAGATACTCAGGAGTCATAGTTTGCCTGTGGAGCACTTTTGAGGCTCAAGCCCAGGTACAAATTCAGATGTCCAGCAGTACAGCACTTTCATTTGGAGATGTATTTATCACATCTTTAGCAGGCTGCGTGATGTCTCTGCACAATGTCTTTCTTCTACCTGTGTCCATGGCCCAGTAGGTCACACACTGCACCTGCCCACCTTATTAGTTTTTTTGGCTTTAAATGAAGAATGGGGATTTATAATGAAATATCTACAGGATCTGTTTGAAAGACAAAAAGTCTACTTCAGCTAGTGTGCTGTAATGCACATGCATCCAGTGGTGGCTGTAAATATTTGGGTAAACAGAGAAAATTACTTTTAAAAAAATAATATTTATGTATTTCTTAGAGCTTATGACTGGGACTAACCATGAGTTCACTTATCCAGGATTCTGAATGTTACTGGTGAGCACCACACTTCAGGTAATGGAACTTTTCCATGCCTTCAGGACCTGGAAAGACCACAGCCCAGATGATTGCAATGGGCAAACCATGACCTGGCTGCCAAGAAAAGCCAAAATACCTTCTGAGTCCCTGAGAATCTGACCTGCAGAAGGACTTTTTCCTGACTCCAGATTAACCCATTACTCCAGGAAGTAACAAGAAATAAAACACAGGTAACAAAGAAAACTTTCTTGGTACTGTTTTAGACACCTGTCCCTAGTTGTTGTCACAGACCTTTGCTTCAGAGGAAAGGGGAGAGAAGAAATTGAAATATTTGGTCGATTTTGCTTCATGAACAAAACCAAAAAACTCCAAACCCTCCCACTCAGTTACTTTCAGCTAAAGCCCTTATGCACAAGTTTTACTTTTATTCATCTTGCTGAAGACATGGCAGTATTATCACAGCTTCTTATGAAAAATTCAGTTTTGCAATAGCAGGAAAATACAAAATAAGAATGCCTTTAGACAGAAAGGTTTCATAGAGACTGAAGGTAAAATGACTATTCTGATTTGTTCCTGTGTTTTCAGTTTTGATCTCTTATTACAGCCCGTTGCCTATTGCCTTGGGAAGCCTTTGGCTGCTTGAATGTGCGTCAGCTAGCAGTGAAACAAAGCACCTAAACGTTTCTTTAAATAGTTTGATTTTTCAGGATTACAAAAAAAGCAAACTTAGTAATGGAAGTTCATGCAAGTCTTCTTTGTCATGGAACAAATTTTGCAATGAAGTGCTTTGCTATTCGCTGTCCAGATACTCATAGTGGACCAGACGAAAGCCTTTCCAGTCCTTGCAGCAGTGGCTGGTAGCAGATGTCAAGGGAAGACTCTGTGTAGGTGGCAAGCTGTTTCCTTACGAGCAGGCTGTGGCTCAGGGGCTTCCTGAACCTCAGGCTATGGACCTGGACAGACTCTGCTGCTATCAGGTTGCCTAATCACAGCTCTGAAGTCTATGTATATTTTTAGCATGCATACACAAAGAGTGAATGATTTAAAAAGTTTAAGCATGAGCTCTACGAAGATGTATCTTTTGATTTGTCTGCCTGAACCTACTCCTTAATAACAGTGCTGCTGCCACCTCTACGTGGCATTCTGAGAGGCAGTTAATCACCATTCCTTTTCATCTGCTCTGTTTGCATCTTGACTTTATAAATTCTTATTATATGTGGGTACGGAATAAATCTTTTTTCAGGAACTAGGGAAGATACAGACACAAGTGAGCTCTAATTTCCAAATTCTAATCCAATGACCACTGAACCCAGCCCACATCAGGTCAAGCAGGCTGGCAGGATTAATGAATGCTAGTGTCTATCTTTTGTGACTCACAGTGGGGTGATGTGTCTGGAATAATCTCCGTCTGTCTGCTTCACTAGCTTCATGACCAGATTTGTTGACTGGAGACACCTTACTCTAGGAGACTGAGCTAGTCCAATGCTTTAACTGTACATATAGTACCTAACATTTAGACTTTACACCACAGGGCCCAAGCATATTGTTCTAATGTAAAGGGGCACTACTGTTTTAAAATATATTTGCAACCTGCCTGATAACTGGAGTTGGTTGGGACAATACAACTCTATTTTAAAATCTCTTATTATTCCAATTACTAAGTAAGCCTCAGATCAGAAGTATGGAGAAAAATATAGGCTAAAATACAATCTTTGTAACGATATTGCAAAATAACCAAGGGAAATAAAATTGTCTAATTGACTAATATACTGTTAAATTTGCCCATGATTTGTAAAATAATGATACAGTGTGACTCCTGCAACACACATGTATGAGAAGTCTTCAGCTCCTTAGCCTCTGGAAAAATGAAACTGCTGCTACCAGCTTCAGTGACTCCTGGTCTCCCTGGAGTCAGCACAAACTTGTCTTGCATATGAGAAGACTGAAGCTGGACTGTAGGTAATTACTGCACAAACGCAAACAGCTTGCTTTTAAAAAATTCTTCTGTGCATGTTGAACGTATGTGATAGATTTAAACAACATCATAAATGTAAACTGTACTTGAGAAAACTGTGCAGCTGGTAGAGTCCATAAAGATAAAAGAAATGTTTCCATAACATTTAATTTCAAGTTGACATTTATATAACAAAACCATGGTAAAGCTATGTTTAGCTGAAGCTGTTTGCATATTTTGCATCAGTATCACCAAAGGCTCTCTCCCTCATTTATATAGTTAACACATTTTGGTAACCTCATTTATATAGCAGAGGCAACAGCTACTGCAAAAGGAAAACTGAAAACCAGAGAATTTGTAACAGTTGGATAAACCAGCCATCTATTCTGGTATTGTAACTAATCAACAATTGTATGTATTCACTTTTGACTGTAGCAATTGCCTTGCTTTCAGTAACGGAGTCACACAGTGTAGTTCACATCAAGTTCTTGAACATTTAACTGTGAAAATACCCTAATCGGTATGATTTTAGTTTGTCAGATAGAAACACACTATTTTTCTTTTGTGTCTTTCATCTTATAATTGCCAGAAGAAATGGCCAACCTTTTAGGCTCATGCAAATTCAGCCATGTTCATTTCCTTATTGAGCACAAGGCCAAAGAAATGTATATTTTCAGTCACATGGATTTGGTAAGAAAAGAGTCTTAAGACAAGCAGATCCTTCCTGATTGCCACTGTGATATATAGGGGGTTCATGTGAAGTTTTCCGAGATGCATTACACTTGCTAAGAGATGCAGAAACATGTTACACATTTGTAGGGTGACATTCCATCCCTGCTGGAATCTTGCTGTTGACATTAATAAGGTTAAGGTTTCCCGAAAGGAAATCAAACCCATTTTTTTGGTAACAAATATGGCATTTCAGAAACATGTGTTCATTGCAATAAACCATAGAAAAGATAGTCCTTTACTGCACTTTAAGGTGTGGACACAGTGAGACTGTAGTGTACATCGGCCTGCCAAAGTCAGCTTTTAATGAGCGAGCTCGAGTTCTGACAAAGTGCAGCCAAAGAAGCACTGAGGTTAGCTCAGGCTAGCTGTTCCATTATTCACCCAGCTTTCCAGACAGGCTGAGTAGTTCATCCTTGTGCTCTAGCCTGGCACAATTATACTACTATCATTATCCAGGCTGACTGCATAGAAAGTAGCTCACGAGTCTCCACAAAATCTCCTGCTGACTTAATCAGAAATTTTTCAGGCTTAAGAATACAATTTGCAAAACAATACCCAAAATAAATTTCTCAAAGGATCTGTTACAGAAGAATAGGAGGTTTATCTTCATCACCACACCAAGAAACACTTTGTAGACCTAAGGAGATTTAAGTTTAAAAAAAAAAAAAAGTCAGAATGTCTTTAATAAATGCTATGAAAAAGCATGAAAATTTCAGTGAAACAGAAACTCAAGAAATGTTGCCTGTCATGATAAGCAAAGCTCAGGGTTTACACTGAGTATCAGTTAGGTTACATGACATCAGTGGACTACCGAAACAGAGGAACCATTTTTCACTAGTGTTGGTCCTTGTAAGTCTACAAATAGAAAAGAATTCCAAAAACCTAAAGGTTATACATCACACACCTTGATATTCAATGAGTAAATGTCTCAGGAAGATGCTGAAGACCACATTTCATCCAGCACACCCATATATCTCCCTCTTTCCATTATCATCCCCTCTACAGTGCTTTGAATGACCTCACAGGCAGCAATAAATACAGCACAACACTAATCAGCTTTGTTTATGAAGGGAAATTACTTAGTACAGCTTCCAATCTCTTCTGAGAAACCTCTAGTGTGTGCATGGAAACAGTGCAGAATCAAGCCTGAAATCAAACAGCTTTCTGCTGCAATAGCTGCAAAAATGCTAGGACCCTAAGGGAACATTTTCAAAGGGTTTTTAGATGCAAAAGACGGTAATACATATTTAGTGAAAGTTTTCAGAAGTTCCTCGAATTTTGAACCTTCTACAGTCTTCCTTCAAATCTAACCCCAGTAATGTGACAATACTTTAATACTTTTTGCCC
>JAAGNO010014909.1:26847-64944 GCA_033439905.1 Ceryle rudis
CAAGGTATTCCATCCCATACATGTCGTATTTGGTATAAAGCTGAGGGTCTATAGCTTGCTCTCTCTCTGGGGCTCCCGGATTCCTCTACCCTCTTGGACTGCTTTGCCAGCTTGGCTTGGCTTGGCTCAGGTCCTCTTTCAGTTCCTTCCTTGGAGCATCCAAAGAGGACTCCATTCTGCCTTTGATCCTAACCTGTGTGTTTGTTGAACCAGGACAGTGTTGCTGAATTCAGTACCAGAATCCAGATCCTGAACACAGCTTCTGTCTGCTGCAGGGCCCAGTCTGGGACTCCCCCAGTTCCTGCTCCACAGCATTGGTGACAATGACATAATTACCATCAGGGAGATTGGGTTCGATACTGGTTTTGTATATAATTGTAAATATTCTAGTTTTATTATTATTATTTTCATTTTCATGAAAGCTGTTCTAGTTCCCTTTTCTAATGGCTAAGTCTCTCTCCCTTATTCCTTTTCTCTTCCCCTTTGGGGAGGGAGAGGGGTTAACAGAGAGTGTCTGTTAGAAGTCTAAGGGGCCGCCCAGACCCTAAACTGTGATGCTCTGAAACTGATTCCACTCTTCTCCAACCTTGATTATGTTGTGAAAGTTTATAAAAGGTTTCATTGGTTGCAACCCTTTATAAGAGCTTAAGGATTCAACCCCCACATGGATAGATTCACAGCTCCAGGCAGGCACAACGTTATCAGAAGGTCTGAAAAACCTTTTAACTCTGCAATAAGCTTCAATTCCCCTCTCCCCAGCAGCAATTCTGGCATTGATGTTTCCAGCATGGCACACTTTCTCCCTGACCCTTCAGGAGAAGCACATCCCACAGATGATGCCAGCTCTGCTCTGTGCCAGGGTCTGGACAGAAATCAGCGAAGGATGAGGAAAGGAGGGAAGGACAGCAGTGGCTCAGCTGAAGCTGTAGCACAGAACCTGAGTCTGGGGCCACCTGCTCTCCTGAAGTCGAGGCTCTGTCAGCACCCAGTTCCGGATGCAGTGCCATAGCTGCCAAAGGTTGGGTGGCATGATGGTGAGCCCTGCCATTCACAGTCACTCCTCATCAGCTACCTCATCAGTGTTGGCTGTCAAATGGTGGACTTAAATGCTGCTTGAAGGACTGAACTCAAAACAAAAATATCTCAGAGGAATGCCTGGCTAAGTCTGGCATTGGATGATCCATGTCTGCTAAGGCACAATGGCAAGAGAAGCTGTATGCTCCCCTTCACACAGATGTGGGGGCTGAAGGTTTGAAGCATTGCCCAGACACTTGCAAAGACTGGGCTATGCCTTTCACTACTGTTTTAAGCCTGGGCTATGAGTTTCACTACTGTTTTAAGCCTGAAAGCTTGTCCAGTTGCTAGCATGACTCCATCCTGGGAGACAGGATGGAAAATGAAAGCAAGCCCCATAGGGCCCTAGGACCCTAATAAATGTATGAAATAATACGTAAGAGGTCCTCTGAGAGCTTCCCGCATGTGGAGAAGGATAATGAGAAAGGAAGTCAGCCTCTGTAATGGGGATAGAAGTCCTTCAGAAAAAAGCAGTCTTCTGGGATATAATTCTCTGAACTGCTACTGGCAGGACCAAGTGGTTCGTATAAACTCTTTAGCCTCAAGCCACCATTTTTGAGGTATTAATTGTTTTTCCTGACCTCCTAGCAATCTGCAATTACAGTGCTGGCAATTTCATTAACCTTCTACTAACACAATCTTATTGAAATTATTCAAAAGGCTCTATAAACTTCAGCTTGCCGTATTGTATTTATTTCCTATAATGTATCCTATAAATTTATTGTTTGCTGCACTCAAGAATAGAAGCAATAGGCTATATACTGCCAAAATCAAGGGAAGATGCTTAAGCTATACTTAAGCAAGAATTTTAAACACAGGAGTCACTATCAAAGATGCCAGAGAAGTAATGTAATTTCCATGCTTGTGTGGTTAAAAAAATCTTTAAAGAAAATATGCTAAGTTTAACATTGCTTGTGAGAAATGGGAGTCTGGTTTTTTTTCCATTTTGTTTCAGACACTGAATAGGCTGCCCAGGGAGGTGGTTGAGTCACCATCCCTGGATGTGTTTAAGGGTCATTTGGATGTGGTGTTGGGGGATATGGTGTAGAGGAGAACTTTGTAGAGTAGGGCTGATGGTTGGACTCGATGATCCCAACGGTCTTTTCCAACCTGAATGACTCTGTGATTCTGTGATTCTGTGATTTGACCACAGACTAAGCATGCAACGGATTCTCATTTGCTCATGCATTGCAGTTACAAGGAAACCCTCCTGCCAAAATCTGCGTAAGAAGAAATACATATGGCAGGTAAGAGCTGTGTTGGAAATGCAGTATTTTTGCTGGGTTTTTTTAAAGGCTTCAGTACATACTCAACAAACAGCAATCATTTATGAGTATTTGCAGTCTACAACTGACTATGTACATGAACATATAGATAATTATTTTCTTTATGCAGCAGTTCTAGAGAACATTAGACACAAATTTTTAAAGGTGGAAAATGTGGAAAAGTTAAGTGAGATGCCTAAAGGTATACAAAGGGTGACACTATTCCAACTGACTTCAGATATCCATACATAATCAGATATCCATCATATCATACGTATCTATGTAACCATATAACTTTACAGAAAAACAAATAATCCTGAAGAGATGAGTTTAGAAAGCAAGGAATGAGAGCAACATATGACAAGAATGGACTGCGCTGTGCAGCAGTCCAGACTGCAGAGGTCATAGGGGATGGGGAAGGTGCTTCGTTGCTGTCGTCACTAAACCTCAGAGGAATATAATGAAATATTCATTAGGCTTTTGGAAGAAAAGGTATGTATAGTGCCAGATTTTTGTGTTGGAATATAAAGGAAGGGGCAATTAGCCTTCACTCATAAAAATGACAAAGTCCATCCAACATTTCCTCCACAAAAGTCTCCTCTTTGTCAGCTTTTTGTTTTAGATGATATATTAGTGACAATGTATCTATATGATATATTAGTAAATACAGGTTTGCCCTTTTTTTGCCATTTCTTTTCAAAATGAAAACACAAGGAATATGTACAGATGCATCTAGAGGTTATTATTGCTATTATTACTGCTACTAATACTAATTATTATTGGTACGAATACTATTTGTTACTAATACTATTGCTACTACTTTTAACCTAACTGAGCTTTGTTTTCACTGACATTGGGGGTTTTTTTTTGAAGTTTAGTATTCTGATTTTCTGCCTGCGGAAAGGGGAAATAGGAGCAGTACTGATAGTGGTTAATGCATCTACCAGTGCTGTTCCACATTCATCACGTTTCCTGTGATACCAGTCCTGGGTTTGTGCCATTTTTCAGTCTGAAAAATGTGCTGCCTGGTAGATCTCACCATATAAGCTGCAACTGTCACCTTCTCTCAGCTCCATCACCAAAAGCAAAGCAATCCTGGCATAAGATCACAAACCACACTTAAGCAAAATACATTTTTGTGCTTCTATTTTCCATGGTTCTGGCCAAAAAAAGGTTTTGTGAACCCCTCTTCCCTGCTCTGATTTAATTTTGGTACTCTATTTTGTCTTGTTGCTGAAGCAATATGACTTTATGTTCTTACTGCTTTGCCCAACCTCACTCTGGATCATACTTCTCTTCATTCTTATGTTTGCTGTGCCTGATATTGTCCTATTAATTTTCCTACAATAATCATTGTATATACCAATTATATGTACTCATCTATAAACTCTGTACATATTCCTTCTTGTAGTTACAGTGATTTACTATTACGTATTAACCAGAAGCTACTAGTAACCATTCAGTTTGTATTCTTATAACTTTAGTAAACTCTCCCGCTTGTCCAGTATTTAATTTGCACTAAAGCTGAGGAAAAGAGTAGTTTGCATCTTTCTTGTGTCACAGATTATCCTACTTCTCGTACAATTCCAGGACCCAAATTTAAATATACAAGGAGGAAAAGAAGAGTTGCAGATGTGCCTCTAAGAACACAGCACCACAATTTTAATCCATATTGAAGGGATCGATTATTTCATTTTGTAAAATAAACCTCAGTGATATGAAAGATGTTAATTTCTTTCTATACTAGCTTCGACTGTATGTTTAAAGTAATCTTCACCATCTTGCATATATTCAGTGGTGATAAGGAAACCTTTTCCCCACCCTTCTGACATACGGATTATTCTACAGTAGCCCAAGCTTGTATCATATCCACAAACACTTCACATTCCCAGAAAAATGTCTTTTAATTTCAAAAAGGTCCAACTGCTTGGATTCCTTCTTTAATGGCAGGGAGGACATATTTGCTTCTGTTAGGTTAAACTCTCTGCCTATCAATAAATCTTGCTGCATTGTTCAAGCAATTTTGGAAGAAAACTAGACCTTTATTTCTTTAATCTTCATGTATGAAAAATGCTTCACAAAGCAAGGCTTTTATCAAAAGAACAGTATTTTCTGATTGAAAGAGAGAAAGAACCTGAATTCTGCCTTCAGTATAACAGTAAGGTAACTTCACTGTCTTTCTCTTTAGTATATACAATTAGGCTTTCAATTTTTAATTAGTCTATTTATTTTACTGAGCAAAAGCTCATATCAGTGTCCAAAGTGATGTTGAGATTCTGAGAATGGCAATGTTGTGGTGGAATAATGGTTCAAGAAAGAGCTAGCTTCATTTTTCCATCAGCTTTACAACCACTGTAAAAATCTAAGTCAAACTGTTACAATTCTTTAAATAGCAAGTAAAAAAAAATAAGAATAGATATCCAAAAATAGCATTGTAGTAAATTTTGCATAGAAGAGGCTTTAACAGACTTTCTATTCATGCTTAACTACAGAAGAACTTCTGTTATAATTGTCCTCTAACTCTGGAAAAGGAAAAGGCAAAAGTCTAAGCTACCAGTCACCAAAAGTGCACATGGTATTTTTAGAGGCACATAATAAAACTAAAAGAGGAGGAATGAAAGCAGCACTGGAAAGCAAGTACACATAACTGAGTGATATTTCAACATTTTCTGTCACAAGCAATTTAGACAAGGTTAATTTCTGGGTGTGTTGCAAATAAGGAACATATACAACATTAAGCACCATGTGGAAACCACAAGCCGATCAGGTTCCTTTAGGGGAGGCTTCAGCAAACTTAAACAATAATGTCATGCACCTCCCTAAGACCTCCTTCCCATTCGAGGACCATAACACGCATTAGTGACATTTATCTCATCTCTCAGCCACTAAGGGTAACAGGTAAAACTACTATTCTCTGCATTACCAGATTGCAAAAAATGAACCACAGAATGGTTTTTACATTTCTTGAGAGTTATCAAGACGTGCATTGTGAATAGGCAGCAAACAGGTCAGTATCACAGAATCAGTCACAAAATGGTAGGGGTTGGAAGGCACTTCTGGAAATCATCTAGTCCAACCCCCTTGCCAAAGCAGGTGGGTCTTGAAAGTCTCCAGAGACTCCACTACCTCTCTGGGCAGCCTGTGTCAGTGTTCCATCACCCTCACAGTAAAGAAGTTTTTCCTTATGTTTAGGTGGAACTTTCTGTGTTCCAGTTTGTGCCCGTTACCCCTCATCCTATCACTGGGCACCACTGAAAAGAGACTGGCCCCATCATCTTGACACCCACCCCTTAGATATTTATAAGCACTGATAAGATCCCCTCTTGGTCTTCTCCAGGCTAAACAGCCCCAGGTCGCTTAGCCTTTCCTAGTAAGAGAGATGTTCCAGTCCACTCATCATCTTTGTAGCCCTCTGTTGGACTCTCTCCAGTAGTTCCCTCTCTCTCTTGAAGTACCTGGAAGTATGCAAACACACCATCACTGAAACTTATCTTTGAAACCATTGAAATACGAAATATCCTCTTAGCACTTGAAATTCTTGTAAAACCATAGAAATTCTTGTATTTCTTTCCTGGAAAAAAAACCCCACCTTTGTAAATTCTTTGTGCATTACTACATCAGTGGTCCAATCAGCATATGATGGGTATAAATCTATCATCAGTGATAGACTGTGTAAAGAACTAATGTTTTTGCAGAAAGTCCCATTGCTAGCAGGGAGTTTTTGAAGCTGCTAAAGCAGGATCAATACAGATATATTACACTTCTTTTCAACAAGCAGCCCTGTGCTGTACGAGACCACATCTTCAGAGGCACGCTTATACATTATACATCAAACAGCTAATCAGGTTGCTAATCTCACACTGTGCTCCTCATTTCCTGTTGAAAGCTAAACTAAACAACAGTGTGTGCTCAGCTGCAGCCTATTTGGCGGCATCTTAGACATTTCTCCAGCTTGAAGACTGAGTACTTAAGTGAACAACTGAAAGTTGCTGTATAATGGAAAGATAATTATTTCTGAGTTCTTCATACAAGCCTCCTGCTAAACTCAGAGCTGATGCTAAGCATAGTGACAAAGATTACACAGTACCTAAACAAACACAATATGATGACCTTTATTTCATTCAGACACTGCACTATTGTCAGCAAAGAGTGAGGCACGTGGTCATTAGCAGACCTAGGGGTTAAACTGATTACCAGATTTTAAGGCTGAGTTTCTGGTTTACTTTCTGGAAGAACAGTAATCTGTAAAATGGGAGGATGTTATTCACACAAGTAATCAACCCTGGATTCCTGTGTAGTCTAGAGAGAAAGAAGGATTCTCTGAACTGCTCTGTGAAAAAGCATATTCTCTTTTCTATCTGTGAATGGAGCCGAGAGAAGTTTAGATAGATAGATGTCTAAAGGTAGACAAGTGTGCCAACAGCCAACAAATGCACTTATACAAAATCTTAAACCATGAAATAGTCCAAATTTGCTGCCCATCAACCATGACTATTGGAATTAATTTTGGTGTCCCTTAACACATTCTGACAGCACAGCAACAGCAAGATATCAAGGTGAAAAAGTGGTATTTTCCGGGGTTTCTCAATCAAGAAATAATGTTTAGAAAAAACCAAAACATTTGCCTGACCTGTGAATACACTCCATACCTGTCAGGAGACCAAAGCTTTAGAAATTAAATAGAAATTTTCCACATTAGTTCACATACAGAGATTTGCTTGCAGTTCTGGACTTTTAGTGTCTGCTACTTCTATTTGGGAAGCCAAGAGTAAAATATCTATTCATTTTGGTGTAACACATTTGTGCCATTTAGAGCTTATGGAGAAAGATACAACCAGGAAAGTCAAGCTACATTTAGCTAGAAGAGCACATCACACTACACCCTGTTACTCAAAATTAAAGGGACCTTAGTGGGGGCTTTTCAGGCAAAGTGATTTAATGTGTTCTGAATTCATTCTTTCATTTAAATTGACTAACTTTCCTCAACATGCTTGTGTACACAAAACCATAGCAAAGAAGCCTCTTCGAATTTACCAAAAATAAAAATCTGCAATCAATTAACTCATCTTTCATCTTGTCATCACTTAGACAATGTAGTTGAATAAGTTTCTGCAGTGCCTCAGTTTTCTGTCCCTCGAGATCTGCCTGCACCAGTATGGTTAGGAAAGTTAATCTGAATTAACTAAACATACAAAATAAAAATGCATCAGTAAAAATGTCTTAATCCCTAAGGTGCAGTCCATCATTCACAAACAAAGCTGTCTTAATTCCTCACTACTTCAACTCTCAAAAGGAGCATTTAAACAAGGTTTTTGTGCACTTAAACTAATTCACTTTCACTTACCACCTTTACTTAATGCCATCCTGTGACAAAGCAATACCAGCAAAATCAGCATAAACACTTTCAGGAACAAAAGCATCTTTATTGTTGGTAGAATTTATTTTACTTTGGGACCAGGCTATTCTCAGAGCAGAACTATTCTTTTGGCAGACGAACTCTCATTTTCATTCATATGGGCTGATAGCAAATGCTATTCAAATAAAACCAACAAACCACCTTCCCAATACCAGACAACCATATTTAAGATTATTCAAGATAGCTCTCACTATTCAGGAGAACTTCTAAAATAAGGTAGGTATATTATTTTCCTGCTTCACTCAATAACAAATGAAAAAAACATTTCTAATTTTAAAGTTTTAAATGGCAAGTTTTTTCTGGTTTTGCAATTTATTTTATTTTTATACATACTTTTAAACAATATGTTAGCCATTAAATGTTATTGCACTCTAATGATCATCACAGGGTTAGACAATGCCTCTACTCAACACTTTTGTGTAACAATTCAAATATTTCTCTTTCTCACACATAGATACTTAGAGCTTCCTGCAGTAGCTTAGTCTGTCATTTAGTTTTTCAGTATAACCAAGCTATGCTGGTTATAGAACTTGGCATTTCAGGTAAAACTATAGCCCTTTTCTACAGTCTACTTCTCTCTACAATAGTTCCAGAGCATTTGCTCTGGCCATCACTGTAAAATACCAGTAAAAGCTGTGGTTTTTTCTTGATTTTTATCACAGACATTTTCACTGAATTATGCAGGATGCAGAAAGCCAGAAGCACAACTGGAAAGGGAAGAGAAAGTAAAACTAATAGCTGTGATGGCACAGCCCCAAAGCAGAGGAGGAAAGAAGCAAGCATGGAGCATGCAGAGCTGGAGGCAAACGGCATGGATGAGGTGGAAGGATGCTCTGTCCATCTTGTGCCTGGCCTCAGGGCACCCACTGCCCAGGTATCTTTTGGAAAGTCTGGCTTTCCTGTTCTGGCAGTGGTTGCTTTTCCAAGCATCTTTGTTTTACTGTTTGTTTTGCATCCCACAGTCATATACCTCCCTGCACCAGCCAACTGTCCCATCCTCCCTTGCACGCTCATTGCTCACTACGGCAGGAGTCCCAGGCTGTGCAAGAGTCCCTGAGCTGCAATTGCCACATGTTTGCTATGGTCTCTTTCCCTTTATTATTCCCTAGCAATCATTTCCTGAAAGCTTGTTGACTCTTTCCCCCCCTCCTCATTTACAAATACATTCATAGTAGTGCACACACTGGCCTTATTCTGTTGAAAACTCACTGCTTCTTCACTGAGTAACTATTGCAAGCAATGACAACTAACAGAAAGTTTGCTTAAAAGAGGTGTAGTGTGATGTCCCTGAGAGCACCAATAGCCCTGACTACCCCTGTCCAACCCCTCTGGTGCTCCCCCTACCCTTCCCAAAGCCCAGGACCCCATTTCAGCTCCTTGAGGCCACCAGTCCCTGCCTCAGTGATGGTGCATCAAGACCAGTGTCCAGGTCCATCTCCATCCCTGTAGGTAGTTGGTGTTCTGGGTGTACCCCCTTCCCACTTACAGTGCAGCGTGTCTCCAGCCCTGCCTCTGGCCCCAGCTTCTTTAGCTTTCCTTGGCAGATCCTGGCACCAGACCATTGCCTGATACTACTGATGGCCCCATCACTACCATCCTGTCCCAGGGGGATGTACCCCACAGGGAAGGCATGTCCTTGTGCAGCCAGCCCTTGCTGCTCCTTGACAGTCAAAATATTTTTACTGTAAAAAACATTTTACAATATTTTCTTAGTAAAATGCAACTTTCTCCTAGTAAATTGTAAGCATTCAAATCTTTCTCAGCCTCCTTGTCCTATTTAGGTTTCCTCTCTAGCCTTGCTACCTTTGTAAGAAAAAAGTTATATCTTAAAGATATGTGCACACCTCTTCTGCCCCTAGTCCCCAAGAAAGACCAATACTTTGGTGCTTAAAGGTAGCATATCAAATCACAAAAATTGTTGAGAAGAAAGACAAAGTAAGGAAGAGTGATGTAACCAAGGTATTTTAGGTTTTGCATTCCAGACTTAATGAGCTGTTTCCCTTTTTCTCCCTAAACAGCATGTCTCCTAGCATCTCAGTGCACTAACCTTCTGCTTGAATAACTCATGGGAAAGTGGACAGCCGTCTCAGGACTAACCCCTCCTAGGGACATTCTAAGGAGCTGCCCAGAAGGAAAGTTATGGAGATGTGGTACTCCCAGGCCCCAGTTCTGCTCCTGTAGGGCAGTGTGTTTAGCTGGGGGCATGGCAGCACCATGCATTTGTGCATTTGGGGCGCTGAATTTAACTCTTGCAGGGAATGGCTCTTATCTGAACATTTATTTTATTTTGGTTTTATTTACATTCAAAGGTTAGAAATGTGTCTTAACATCATCAGAAGATCTATAGGGTGTGCAGCTGGAGGTTAATCTAATACAGACACTGCTCTGAAGAGCTGATAAAAATGAGCCTAACACTCAGCTGGCCCTGGGATATGTCCATATTTAGCAGAAGACAGGGTTTTTTACACAGGAGCTCACATAAGTGTATGAACAACTGGTGAGATTGTGCTTTTCCTTTGAATTGGTTCAAGTACTCCTACTGTTAGCAAACATCTTTTACGTATGTGTATGTTTCAGACCCCAGAACGAGGAAAATAATAAATGAGATACCCCTCCAGAAAAGGAAAACAAAATTCAGGAGAACTCTGACTGTAGAGAGATCAGATATAAATGAAGTATACAACATAAACAAAAATATAAATAAGAAAAATCAGTATCTTAATCCACGAGCTGAACCAGAGGTTTATAATTATTGCGACATATACTTTTGTTGCTTTTGAGTGTATTGCACCGATGGCCAGTTCAGTTTCCTAGACACTGTTACATTTGGCTCTGCAGTTTATTTTGAAAGAACATGAAACATCAGCCTATTTTAAAATTAAGTTCATCTGTGACTTTCTTGCAAAGGGTTGTAAAGTGTGCATTCTGATGCCTACTGCCAGCCTCTGTACTGTGGCCAAGTATGAAAACTAGCCTTTGAGCCACCTACATTCCCCTCTCAGTGCTATACTTGATTCAAAAACAAAACTCCTATATATTGCTTGCATGACGTAGACATGGTGGTGACCTTTGAAAAAATTTAACTGCATCGCAGTAGGAGCAGAGGCTATAAAATCATGTTTCATTAAAATTACTTTAACAGGACAAAACAGTGTGATATATTCATGTTCAAGAATATTGTACAAACGAATCAGAAAGTATTGCCAAAAAAATTGGGAGGATCAGCCTCCCTCAATGTAGAAGTGCTTCTTTAAGAAGGGTTTTTGCCTTGTACAAAATTTTGGAAGGGTTAAAAGTACTATAGCTGCTGTGCTCTTGCTATTTATATATAATAAAGCTACTAGAAGTAATACTTGGCACAAATTTATTAACAAGTTCCTTGAAGAGATACTGGAATATTTACTGGTCTGGAGGGACTTCAGTTTTTCCAGTTTGCTATATCCTTTAAATTGTTTTATTTTCCATTTGCTATAAAATCCTTATGTTTTCATAGTGCTTAAACCAGTAAGGAATATTGTTTTTCAGAAGAGGTAGCTCAAAATAAGCAGCACTGAATACTTCATTTGCTTACCTTATCATTCCCCTTTTCTTTCCTAATTGGTCAAACCCTAATTTTCATGACAGTTTATACTATTAGGAATTTGCTTTCAGGAAATATTGTTTCGTTGCCATTGTACACTTTTCTTTTTCTGCTTTTTCTGTAGTTTTACAATAAATTAGGTGTTTGTTTGGTTGGTTGGTTTTTGTTTTTTTTTTTTCTTTGGGTGACAAACTCCCAGATGAACTGAGAAAAACTGGAAAGTACTGAAATACTGTGATTCTTTCCATACCTGAGAAAACACGACTCTGTTTTCTCAATAATATTGTACAGAGACATTATATAAAATGTTGTGAGGCACGTTGTGCTGCTGAACCTAAGTGTTGGAACATGAAAAATTAAACCATCTCATGTCATGTATTGTCTGCCCCCCCCATGAAAAACTTGTCACAATTACCACTCCAGTTTGCTTTTAGAAAGCATGTGTCACAGCTTCAACTCTTTCCCTCTTTCCTTCACTCTCTGCAGGCTTTCCTTAACATGATTTCGCACCTCAAGAGCTTCCCTAAGGGCTCCCAAGCAAGATTATGCTCAGCTTTCATGGGAATAAGTCATTGTAAACTTAGTCAAGAGAGTATGGCATGGAAGCAAAAGAGGCAATTTATTTATTACATTGTGCAAGATTTCCTCCTGCATATTTTGAATGGTGACTGAACGTCAGTCAAATATACAAAGCATGAAGCATGGTAATGAAAAAGGTACGTCTGTCTGAAAGCAGTCTATATATGAAAGTTCAAATTTGCAACACCTTTGTAACAGCAGCTTTCTGACCTCTTCTTGATTTCAAACTCTATTTTATAAAAAACACCCTCAAAACAATCCCTTAGTATATAGATAATACAATATAGAGGTATTCACTCCTCTTATTATTGTACCTTGTGGCCAGAAGCTAACTTTCACATGGTGTAGTACCAACACTGCTCTGCTTATTGACTGCTATTAGATGGGAGTTTAATGAAAGAGCCATTTTTCATAGATGGGGGGCATGAGATGTGTATTTGCTTCCTAGGCAGGTTGGACTAAATGCTCAGTTGATGAATTCAAAAGAGCAAAGTATATGACCTGAAGCTTTCCTATTGCTTTTTTTTTTGATTATAAAAATATGAAGGTCTGTAAGTTGAAGCATAATACAGCCAAACTCCAGCCTAGCATGAGTCGCCTGGCATGGTTATCACAATGCCAGCTCTTGCAGGATGTAGAAAATTCTACTTGCAAAAATAACCCAAGGTATCCACCTTAGCCAAACTTTTCAGCTTTTTAGAGCACAAGAATATTTCTGGCTTATTTTGACATTATTTTGGACCACTAAGCAGAAGCACAAATGATTCAAATGATTCCTGAAATCATTCTCCCAAATGTTTCTGAAGCCCAAAAAAGGCATAGTCTAAAAGTCAGTTTCAACTCTGGATGAAATTAATTTCAGTTCAAATCCTACTGAAATGTCTACAAAGATCTCTAATCATTAGCTATTTAAAGCAAAAGTCTTAAGTGCTAAGTGGAACTGATTTTAATGTGAAATATGTGAAACTGTGCAAGCACAAGTTTCCATTACTATTGCATACCGCATGCCTGTATCTTTTTGCTTGCTAGTCACAAGAAGGCTTTTCAAATCCCACAGACTTTCCATTCTGGACTCAGATGAAAACTAAAAATGAAAACACTTTAACAATTGCCTAGCATCTCTCAGGGAAGAAGTTGGTTTGATGAGTAAAATTCTTTCTGGAGAGCAAGGTCTTTGAAGGTTTGTACGATTTTAGAAAGTCTAGGGACAAGTTCATCACTGGCATAACTCCACTGATTCCTGAATTTGATGGAGCTACATCAGGGATAAGTCTGTCCCTGGTAGCTTGAATCTAGATTAATTAATATTACTGCATGAGAATAAAAAGTCGTCACATTATATTCTCCCTCTTTGGGTTTAGGTTAGTTTCCTTTTATGTTTATGCATTTAGGAACCTTTGTAAAATTTCATAGTTAAAGGGTAGATTCATTACGTTTCTCATATTATGCTCAATCCCAGTGAAAATAGAATTAATTAGCAGACATATAATTGTTAAAGCTGATGTCCTGTCTGAAATACACGGCTGTACAAGGCAGGTAATGGCCTGCATTTTTCAGGTTCATTTAAATGTAATAAGCTAACATTGCTACTCCCATTAAGACCTTTGAAAATGTAATTAAATGCTCAAATGACTACTAACATGATTAAACAAAGAATAGGGAAGGTTATTAACTAAGCTTATTAAAGACATTTCACATTCTGTCCTGCTTGGTAATAAATCACACTGAATTTTTTAAAACAGTGGGCAAGCACTTTTACCATTACCCTGTTCAGCAGAAGATCAGTGATGGAACGTTACTCCCTTTTTAAAATAAATACATTAGTAATGCGTGTGCCATAGTTTTGAGGTGTTTTTTTTTTCCTCATCAAGTCTTTATTTCCTACTGCAGTAGAAGGAGTTTTCTTTAAAATGCTTTCAATCCAATTAAACTATGTACATGCTTATACCTTGAGTTTGATAAGAATGTTTTGTGGAATATATTTACGTATATATTAAAACACATAGCACAAGTCCTACCTGCAGGGTTGGGTGGGGTTTTTTTGAGTCTTCCAGATAACTGAAAAGTATAAACACTACCTCTGGAGTCTATTGTGCCACCACTAGAAACACACCTAAATTCAACTATGAGTTTCCATGGAAAATTTCCCTTACAGTTTTATCAGACATACTGTTCTTGAGCCTTATTCTTTCCAAAAAAAACATTCATGGACACCCATTATTTTGCCCAGGACTAGAATGGAGAGTTTCTACTCATGTTTGGTTCTTCCAACTTGCACTTTTCAAGCAACAGCTCATCAGATTCCTTTCAATTTATCCTGAATTCTAAGAAATTATGGGAAATTACCATCAAAATGGTAGAAATCTAAGTCTCCCCTTTGAGGACGTGGAGCAAGCCAGCAGGGCCTCTTAATGGAATAGTATTTATCCCTAAAAGATATTGTTTAAAATCTTTGATCCGTTGTCAAATTTTATGTAATAGATATGTTTTCCATTCCAAATGTGTAACAAATATTTATTAAAGACATCTGGGGTTTTTGGCAACATTGGTAATACATTTCCATCACGTAATAGGCCTAAACAACTTTTGAAGAGACAAATAAGAAGTGGGTTTTTTTTTTTTTAAAGTACAGTAAACAAAATTCTTAAAAGAGTTTCACTTCATCAGAATAGCTTTCTCATATTTTTAACTTCTCTTATCTACAGTCCATACTTTATAATTCTACTAAATGAGCAAACAGATGTAGCAATCCACATAAACTGGACTTTCTTCTGGCATTTTTTGAGACATGTAGCCATTTGGACCAAGACAGGCCTAACAGTTACTTAGATATGTTTGTGCTTTTGCAGTACTTATCTCCATTTTCAGGGCAGCATATTGAAGCCATCCTCAGCCTTACTTTCTGAATAAATGTCATGATAATACAAAAGCCAAGACTTTATATTGCTCATGTCTGTGCACTTGCACAGAAAGACCCTGAATGCCTCCACCTAGAGACATTCCATTACAGTCTATGGTGGCACAGACAAGCAAGGTGTTTTTACACAAATAAAACAACAGTAAAAAAGAAACTGAAATATTTAGAGCCAGGGGTACCTTGTGGGTCTTGGCCTTCCATGACATGCTCAGGGTTTCTTGATTTAAAATTCTTGCAATGTGATGGCTTTACTTAACAGATGCTGTGTTGAACACTGTTACCACCTTCTATGAAATATTTGCAGTACCTTGATCTACAGAGGAGGTGAGACAAGAAGTGTCGCAAGCTAATGGAATAGACATTTAGTGAAATGCTTGTTTTAATGAATATACCCAGGTCTTCTTTTAATAAAATTCCGGTCATCACCATTCTCCTGAGTTTTGACCTTGGAGCCTGAATTTAACTGAAGGAAATGAAAAATCCTGCATAGGTTGGATCTTGCCAGAAAAACACAAAGTTTTTTTTTACCCCTTCACTCCATTGATAAAAATGCTTATCTTGACAAGTAAAAACTGCTATTAAAAAAAGCCAAAACAACAAATAAACAAAAAAACCCCAAACAAACCAAGATACTACACTTCAAAGATTTCATAGAAAGTAGTAATAGCAATTGTTACAAAAACTGTCAAGTATAAGCTGGTAGCTGCAAGTTTTTTAAAAGTACAGGTAACAGACATTTGGGGTTCAGGATATTTTATACAGTCAGGGTAAATTGGCTTTGGTAGACTTAGTTACACAAAGTACACCATTTTTGTCCATAATTTGTTTTGTGCTCTTAATGTTGTATTAACACTGTGTAAAGGTAAATTGATTCATAATATGTTATTGCTCTTTAATATTTCTTTTTTTCCCACAGAAAAATTATTTCTTGGTCTGCTCTTGCTATTAAGAATTCATTATGTTGAGGGGATGTAGGCCTTGAAGATATTGACCTGTACTCATCTCACTATAATCTTGACAGATCATAGCAGACTGAAGAGGGGATATCTGGAAGAAATCATTAATACACCTAAGATTATTCTTTTCTTCAACTACCATGGGGTGTGTGTAGTGTCTAGATTAGTAACAATAATAAAAGACTGTCTCCAGTGGTATCCTTCAGGACTAAACTAAAACAATTTTTGAGAAGTCTCCTACTAGGAAGCCTAAGAAACTTTCCAGTATCTATCTATCTGGTCTGGAAAAAAACCCAAAAGTCTAAAAGAAAATTCTGTTAGTTATCAAACAGCCCTTAGCTGAGCTAGAGCGTAATGACAGTCCTACCTGTTTTGTATTGGTCAGTTAAGTATCCAGAGGGTAAATCTTCTATTACAGCATATTATAGCTCACATAGAAATAACTGGCAATCTTCATCTGTGCCAGTTTCACACAGAGAATTGCACAGGTTGACTTAGGAGCTCCAGTTTGACCTAATCACACAAAATATTTTCCTTATGTTGCTGCCCTAAATCTTCTATGAGCAGTACTATCAAACAAGTATTTCTGGAAGTTTAACTGTCCATTCCTCCACTGAACACTAATAAAGCAAACAATTAAAATTTAAAATATCCATGGAGTAAAACTATCTTTAGTACTGGAGGAAAGTTAATAATCAAAGAATGGCTTATAATAAAGAAAATAATTGTATAATAAATAAAGAATAGAATAAAAGGTATGCTTTATTAGCATTTATTATTTGTGTTATAGCAGAATTCAGTGGTAAATATTGATATATCCAAGAAAGATTATCTAAATTGACAAGAAACAGCTGCTGAAAAAAACATAGTGAAAAAATAAAGGATTAGAAAGTAGTGACAGGGGTATGGAGTTGAGCATTAAAATACAGATTATACACCAGAAATTTGTTATTCCAGTTTATATGTATGGAACTGAGTAACACAGTGACTAAAATTCTGGACACCCCAGAGCCAGTGGTACTATGAGACTTTCTAAAAAGCAAGCCCTGACAGCTTTGCTCACAACCACAAGTGAAACCTGATTCTTGTCTCTCAAGGATCAACTAGATGCAGTTACATCTCTTCTTCCAGCAACTTTTCTTTTCAATGATAACTTTACTAAAGCTAGGGCAGATCAGTTTGTCCAGTCCCTGTGTGAACTAAAGGCATTTTTTGTCTTGCAATGTAGGACCTGCATTGCAGTTTCTGATGAGATGTCATTTGCAAATACAGCTTTGATTTTGAAGTGGAAGCGAGAACTGAAAAACAGATTTGTTCCAAATCTGGGACATTTTTTCCTCTCAATAAACATGACAAATCTCAATTCTTTCTAGTACTCACATACATGTATTTAACTCAATAATGAAAGCCAGGGCTTTGGACAGAAGCTGACCATTCATCGGTGACACTTGGTATCATGTGAATCCATAAACAGATTATTTTTTCTCATTAAATGCTTTTAAATATAGCTCATCATAGAAAAGCACAAATGATTCAAGGACAAAACATCCTCCTCTGCCTATTGTCTCTGCTGATGGATTTGTGTCTCCCCCAAAACCAAACATATTTCATTTATAGCCTAAGAAATATTTACACCAAGATAAAAATCCCACAAGACTTTTCTTGCATTTCTTGTTGTACTTGAAAATTATTTTTAAAATATGTCCTCTGTTTCTGCTTGAAACATGCAGTGTCCTACTTAAAGATAAGTCACTTGTGTTACCCTGGAATCTCTTTTATCACAGAAAACTGTAAAATCATGGTTTAACAGCTGCTGCATGAAGCTGATATTAGGGAATTACTTTCCATTACAGAAATCAGCCCCTGCATAACTCCAGTGTTTGTCCCTGCTCTTTCTGTCTTGAGGTGACCCATCACTGCAATGGCCCATGCCATGCAACTTGGATGGATTTGGCAACCTAAGTTCTCTCAGGCTTTCAGTAGTCCCAGACAGCTGACAGCCACATTTTGTGTTCATTAAAAAAACAATTAAAAGATATAGCAAATGACAGTGAAGCAAAAAAATCACAAAGAAATAAACAATAAAGGGCCTGACAGAAACTTTGGCATCACTTGGATCTGATTCATTGGGTAAGACTCAGTTATCGACTACATAAATCAGACGGACCTAGTTAGCAATGTATACAATTGAGGTGTACAAACCCCTGTGTGAAGTCTGTAGTTATCATTTATAAGAAAGCATTGTCAGATTTTCTCCAGTGTTTTGTTACAGACTTGCCTAATAGCCTTGGGCATATCCAATTTTTCTGACTCCATGTCTTCATCTATCAAGATGGAATAAGAGTGCACATAGTGAGAATGAAGTTAAACACACTCTGAAGCCCTTGGGTAGGAGTTCAGCATTGCTAGTCATAATATATATACAAAGTGAGACCTTCCCAAATTACTCAGTTCATAAATCTTAATTTTATTTCATCAGCTCCAGACAGGCTGTTCTTTCCATCTCCTCTCTAAGATACCAGATACACAGAGCCTGTGAATGCAGCTCGTCCCAGTATGCCGCTACATATCTCCTGCCAAATTCCAGTCCAGACTCAAAAGCCCAGGTACCCAGTGACCTGGGAGGGCTTGTGAATTCCTGAGAAACTTTTCAGCAAATCTTTATTGCCATCAGGACTTGAAAGAAATTAATTAAAACTACCACTGGTATGTTTATATGTGCTAACATCACACCTCCTGGTGCCTGTCCTAGAAACATCCACAGTCTCCTTTAGATGCTGCCTCCCTTTCTTCATTTTTTTTTAGTATATCCCTTCTCTTTGATCTTGAATTGAAGTTTATACCTCAAATGTAGAGAACTTTATACTCAAGAGGTAGAAAATTTTCTCTCAGGTAGCAGCAATGAACCCTGGGGACTCTGACCAATCATTTCTCGTTTCAAATCAGGTTATCTCTGAGCATAGCATAAGCATTTCTCTGTGAATGGTGTCAAAGCAGCTCCAGATACTTTTTTCCTGTTATTCCAATCTTGAAAAAAGTTGTTAAGCACAAAAAAACCATATTTGTTATCATGAGTGTGAAACCACTTAATCTGCAATTGTTAGAAATTTCTATGAAAACCATGTTTATCTCAGTATTTACCTGCAATGCACAACACTGTTAAAGTAGAATTCACATACTGGAATATGATTCATACCCTTACAGTTTACGGGAGTAGATTTTGGATCCCGACAGGTGATCAGTGAGAGATCAGGAACTTGTCCTATCAGTTTAGCAGATGTTGTGCTAGCTCTGTCTGACTAGCACACTTCCATCAGGTGTGCCAGCTCTGTCTCACTAGCACACTTCCATCAATTTCACTGTAACTTTGGAATAACGAAGTACATCTCCAGATGGTTCTTTTCTGGAGCACAAGGTTTCTCCTTGTAAACACCTTTTCAGAAATACTTTGTTGCCTGGTTTTGTTACTTATCTCTATGTAGGGCATAAAGCACTGGCAGTTTCTTAGATTATGGAAGGTGTAGTTAGAAAGTAAGTTCTAATAAACTGTTGCATCATACTCCAGATGTATTTTACTTTCATTTGCCTTCATTTCTTTCAGCTTTCCTTGGTGTCCATAATTAGCAAGGTGTGCACCTTTGAGATGCACTGTACATACTTCATACATAGACACAGCAACTAATCCTTATCACTTATCTGTTCCCTAAACTTCTACTCCAATGCCACACTCTGCAGCCTTCATATAGGATAGCCTCTCTGGAGTTCTACAGTTTTTCTACTTCATAGGTATATAGACTTAATGCAGAAAAGTGGGTTCAAGGAAAGGAAAAGGCCAGCATCTATGTACCTGACAACAGGCAATACTTCCTTGGCTGACTGCAGCTCCTACTGCTATTTTGCCTGTCTTATAGTTAAACACCACTTGCTACCTGTCCTCATTCTCATAACTGTAATTTGTGCCCTCCATGAATCTCTGTGGTGCTACAGACTCTTTGGGTCCTCCAAAGGCAGAAAGAAGCTATGGTTGACTCCACATGCATCCTGTTCCCACATGTTTTCCTGGCAGCCTGGAGAGATTCAGCCCTATTATATGACCTGTTGTTAGCATGTGTTCCCCTTACACAAAAAGATGTGAACCATTACTCCAACCCTCCATCTATGACCAGCAATATCTGCCAACAACAGGAGATAATGAACCCAATTTTGAAAAATCATACAGGTCTGGAGAAGTGACTACAAAGGAAAAACTGCACTTTCAGTACAACAATCCTCATGAGACAGAACTCTAATTTAATTTTTTTTTGTTGACGGGATTATTCCTTTTGTATATTCACATGTACCTGTTGTCCTCACCAATTTTTTTTTTCAGCATCTGCATGTGAGAAAGGGAACTGGACTGTATCAGGATGCACACACATTGTCAAGAGAATTTATTTATTTTATCTAAGTTCTAGATTACAAATTCTGCACTCTCTTATATCAAGAACTCCCACTAACTTTATTAGGAAGGGTTCAAAGATAATATGAAATGATGGCTTTTGGTGATAGAATCCATCTCGACTTCAGGTTTATAGGTCATGTGCATAGTGTTGGCAGTTAGCAGTAAACATTTCTTACTGTAAAAGGAAAAAATGTGATATGGAAGTCACTCAGTGATAATGCACACAGAATTCCGAAAGGCTATTTACAGCCATTTTTCAGTCTGGTAATCCACATTAAGCCATTTCCTCCCCTCATCAGCAATTAGAAAGCCTAAAACTGAGCATAAGGTTCTCTTTCCTTTGGTGTACTACTTGATACACATGGACTCTGTATTTGGTAAGGAAAGGGAATTCTGAATTTATATGTCAGAAGCACCACTTTTCAGAAAGGACTATAACAAAGAAACATGAGATGCACAGTTGCACTAAGAATACTAAAATACCTGTAAAATACTAGCTTAAAATGTACCTAACTTTCAGTTACTCACCTGAACATATGCATGCTTTGATTTTAGGAGTAATTAAATTCTAAAGTCTACCTTTACTATAACTATGTAATTTTCCTACCATGTTACAATTCAAAATCAGAAACCCAGGAAACATAAAATGACAGTACACTCTTGTCCTTTATTGTTGATTAATCTTTGCAAAGCAAATTTCTGACAAATGGCAGATTTAGCAGTCAGACACAGCACTTATTACATTTGTTCCTGTCTGTCCCTTCTCATTTCAAAAATATGCTAACTACAGAAACAACCTTGGGCTTTTGAGGAAAGCTCACATGTCTAAAATCACAAATTTGCCTGAAGCTGTAATTCAGCGTAAGTATTTGTTAATGAAGACTATTCCTGTCATTATTATTACCTATTGTTTACTCAGAAGAGTGAGAGATGGAAGGAAATGTTTATTTGTTGATGTTTAATTTTCCCCCATCTGAAAAACACCAGGGAGTAAATGTGCATTTTATATGGTATAATTCATATTACAGAAAAGCAGTCTTCACAAAAAATCCTCATAAATACAATATAACTAATCGAACATAAGGATATTTTATGATTTTTTCCTAGACACTGAAATTTTTTAATTATTTCTTCACTTCCAGAGAAAGTATAATCAATTCATAAGCCAATTATGTTTTAGTGTGTCTCAGAAGATTTGAGTTTCCAAGCTCTTGTTTTTTCTTCTTCTCTTTCATAGATACCTACATTTGCACTGTAGGTGTTCACGTTACTGGAATAGATGTAGTGATTTTTATTGTTCAAGACTCTTCAATCTCTCCTCTGAAAACTGCTAATGAAGCCTGATGTACTCTGGTATCATTAGCAGATGGCTAAACAGAGGACAGCAAAGAAAGACAGAGCAGTCAGAAAGATCTGTGCACCCAGTCTTGACGTAACTCCCTGAGGTCTCAGATCCTGCCTTTGTATCATTGCTATAATGACAGCTCTCTGGTTCCCTTTTAAAAATCTATGTTTATCCCTGATCCTGTACAATCCCATCTTCTAGAGTTTTGTTGAGACTGTCTCGACTAAAATCTTTTTGACAGGCAGGGGGTATTGCTACAGGTGTTTTTTTTTCTAAATCTGTGCTCAATTGGAACTCCTCCCTTGGATTTTAGTAGTGCAACTTGCAGGTAAATTTGCTATTTGCAGTTTTGTGGAATGAGTTTACATAAGAAAAATAAAAGTTCTGGCATGTCTTGCTCAAAGGGAATTCACTCACAAAAGGCAGGTACCACTACGGTTGATGACAGCAGCTGCTTTTCTGTCCAGACAGAAGGCCTAGGAAGAATAGTTATGAACTTTAAAGCAGCTGGTGAAATCCTAGCCCTACCCAAGTCCATGGCAAATCTCCAAGTGGATTTAATCCATAAGGGTTTCATCCTTTAAGGAACAGAGATGCACTATATAAACAACTGAAGTTAACTCCTGTACAGCTTATCAGAAGCATTAATACACTCAGCTTTCTGCTGACTAGACTGTTAACTGTCCTTTCAGCTCTTCAGTTCCAAATATCAGAGAATCATAGAGTAGTTTGGGTTGGAAGGGACCTTTAAAGGTCATCTAGTCCAGCCCCTCATGTAATGGCCAACAGGCACAAATTCACACTTTTAATCTGTTTGTGGCTATAAAATATAGACCTGTACCTCATGCAAAAGTCTATTAATTCTCTCTTCTAGTGACTGCAACTTTCTAACCTGATCCCTTCCCTGTATGTCGAGCAGGAAGTTTTGGAGAAGAACAGTTTCTCAAGATCCACAAAGATCCATAAGAGTCAACTAAAACTAGCTGTACTCCAACAATCTTTCAGCAAGAAACTAAGAAAAAACCCCAAACTACTAACCTCCTAAGGTGTTAAACATCCTAAAAATCTTAAATTTCTTCCATGAAAAGTCACACAATATAGTACCTAGACACAGCAGTAAATATAATGGAAGTATTGTGGCCGAAGTAGTAACTATTGCCTTGAATGGCATTTGCAAAAAAGGATCCCCAAAATGTTTAAAATGAGAAGAAGCGTTAACACTTAACAAAGACATATTACTCATCAGTCTAAGCAGTACTAAAGGATGACTTTAACCGTTAGTAGCACACAGCCTTTCTGTGAGTCTTACATTCACTGTCTAATTTTTAAAGTGGAGTTTAGAATAGGTCTTAAGTCACTTAGACAAGTAAATAGTTCTAAGCTTATTCCTACTTAAAGTCATCCCAGAGCAGAGAGGTTGAATGCCAAGCACCTAGTAGCAACACTGCACAACTAGTGAGTGTTTTCTGAAGTTCTGCCTGAGCACAAAATATGGTGACCCACAGTGAAGGCTTAGCCTAAGTGAAACTTGCAGTAGGAAACTCAGATTTTGGAACACTGCCTTTTTTTTTTTGTTTGTTTGTTTGTTTGGTATTTTTTGTTGGGGTTTTGTTTTTTTTTTTTTCCATTGTTAGGTATTAATGACTTAAAGATCAAGGGCCAGCCTCTGTCCCATGTTATATGTGCAGAACTCCCACTGCTGTCAGTGGGAGTTTCATAAACTTATCTGGGGAGAATGTGACCTTGTTATGTACACAGCCTTTTTGACTAACATTAAAATTTCAAAATTGGCCATCAATTAGATTTACATCAAGGGTAGTTTTGATGAAATGGCTAATAAGGAACAGAACATTGTGCTGACCTTCAAGGTGAACACTGTCTTCTTGGCAAATTGTTCAGTGAATTGAAAATATGAATTGCAACAGATATATTTATTTTGCCATATAAAATGGTTTTCATAGTCTGGTGACTATGAAATCCATATGTGGATTCTATGAAGAAGCAAGAAACAAATGGGAAAAGGGATTTTGTATAGACTTTTAAAAACCACCATCAAGAACATTATAAAAACTCACCTGAGACTATAATGCAATTAGTTAGTGTTTAGTACCTTATAATCAACCACTGTTTACCTGATTTTGCTTAAATATTTCTGACTGCACAGAAAAGGTAGAAGAAGAAGGGAAAAAACCCATATTCCTTCCCTCTTTTTAGGCAAAATTCCCAATCAACAAATAAATCTCATTCTAAGTAACAATGTAAGGTTGGAACCCAAATTATAAGCATGTTATGAATTGCACTCCTATAACACCTTTATCCGTAGCAAGAAGACTATATTATGTTAAGATTTATCACTAGTTTGACCAGCTTTTATCCCTGTCATATTACCATTTCAGAAAATGATTATATAATTAAAATCATAATAACACTCTGAAAGGGGACAGATTACATTTGTTCCAGGAAAACTTGAAATATTACCAGAATACATCCATTTTGAAAGATTAGAAAGGAAAACACGCATAAAAGTGTATTTGTAAAGCTAAAGTCCCTATGATAAACAGAAATATTACAGTTATTATTTATCCTGATAGACTTTGCTTTTTATAGTAATTGTTCAGCATAAAGAGTCATAATTTGCATCAGAGTGCTCAAGTACATTATGAGAGCCCTTATATAGCCAATGGCTTACAGACACTTCTCTTGTCATTTATACATACTAGGTCCTCTCTTGTGATAGCTTAAATTGCGTGTCTGAGAGGATCAAAGTGGAAATGATATACACTGTGATAACAAGCACAGAAGGTAAGAAAACACATTGTTCCAAGTGGTGCTAGTAGGAAGGGAAGGGCCTAGGACTCATTCTCTTGTCTCAACCAATCTATACCTGGTGGACCATGAGTTTACATCTGGAAGCAGCAAGAGGTCCCAAAGAGTGGGAACTATCCAATGACATAAAGTTTAATTAATACATGCGACAATATATTTCGCACAGATTTTTCCCCTTAAAAAAACCCCAAACATACGAATTCTATATAGGGCTTTTCCATTAGGAAAACTCACATGGATTTGTGGACTGTCAGCATAACACAGAAGGTCAATTTACTTAATGTAAGAACCAGCACTCAGGGGAAAGAAGGGCTTTTGAAAAAGCCCTTCAGCAAACCAGTGGCAGAGCCAGCAACATGAAAAAGGAGAAAGCCCAAGTTAAAAATTATATTACACCAAATTTTAGATTTTACAGCAATTTTTAAAATGAAACCTTTGGCCAGACTTGGGCATCTCTGCTGATAGTCTGAATGGCCACAGGACAGGTTAGCTCCATTTTAAAACCGCAAGTCAGACAGTCAGCACCTGCCTTTGGTAAGATGTGCTGCCTCTGGGTGAGGCACAACATCTCACCAATGTAGTCCCGTGCCTTTTAGACCAGAGCTGCCCTTTGTGCAGCCAGTTCAGAGCATGGGGCAGAAGGAATTGGGATTTGGCAGTACCAGTCTGCCAGCACTGTGGGATTCAGCACAGAGTATAGGGAAAGTAATATTAATGTACATATCCTATAGCAAGTGACAAAGAACAGATAGAGCTAATGCTGCTACCCACTTTGACAACTACAAGTTCCCCAGCAGCCCTTGGCAGTACCAAGTGACGTCCCAACTTCAGAGTCATCTTCATATGCAACATGTGGAAAGTTGTTCATGATAAGACATGATAGTGGAAAATATTTTTGGAGAATACTGAAAGCTGTAATCCAAGAGATGCATGGAATGAATTTATAAATGTTTCCCAAGATTTCATCTAAGACCAGAACTTGGCCTCCCTGGGTCATGGGCTTCCACATTCCTAGAATGCCTAGGCATGAGAAGGCCACGACTGCGACAGCTATGTAACCACCACGTATCTCCACTCTCCGAGAATATTTTGCAGATATGACAGGAACGGCCTGGCCTTATAAAATAAGGGATTTGTACTGAGATACTGCATGACCCATCTATGGAGGATAAGATTAACTTACCAATATCAAACCACATAAATCACAGACACAACAAACTACCCCCATGTACCTTCAGAAGATAAAGCAGTTTACAAAACACAGAAGTAATCTCCTGCAGCCAGGATATGAAATGAGAGGAGAAAAGTGCTTAAAATATATAGATCAAAAAACGAATATATTATCTGATATCCTTGCTTTTTCAAACAAAGCAGGTTCTCATCTGAAGTAAATCAACATCCTTCATTAAATCAATTAGCAGTGTTTTCCTGACTCTCATTAGAGAGTGATTTGGCTGCTGGAATGCCTGTGGATGGGAAGCACTGGGAAGTCTCAGGAGGACAGTGGTTGTTAGGAGATTTCCTGCTCCTTGTCACCTCCCTGGGAACAGGCAGAAGCCACCACTCCAGAAGGAGCAGATTTCCTTACAAAAGGTGCTTGTATTTAATGCTTATGGGAGGAAGATAGATTCTAAGAGTTACTGTGTAGCTCTTCTTTGGGATAGGGAGGAGGTGAAATTAAGTATTAAATAGCCAAATTAATTTTTTCGAGGTTTTACACTGGTTGACAAAACAAGCCAGCCAATTAGCAAAGATTAAATAAAGGCTTTTGAAATTGGCTTAGTAGCCATGACCATTTCCACTAGTACTTCTTTGAATCATAAAAGTTGAATAAAACTTTAGATCTGTACATGACACTAAAATTATCTGTGTGGATAGCTTCTCCAGATGCTGAAAAACAGTACTTGCTTCATAGTGCTCTGCAACATGTCAGAACAAGGACTTGCACAAAGAAACGCTTCTGATACATGGGTTTCAGTTTCCCCTAAATTTGGATTCAGTAGGCACAGCTGTTAACATCTCCAGACTTTAAAGCAAACAAAGAAACCAAAGCCAAAAATGTTCTTTGGAGTCAAAAGCAATAGGGCCGCTTCAGCAGAGGTAGGTTATGTCAAGCAGAAGCAGAAGAAGTGTATTTATTTGTGTTTGTGCTTAACACCCTAAACAAAACCAACCAACCAATCAAACACAAAAACCAGACAAACCAAAACAACAAAACCAAACCACAAACAAACAAACAACACAAAACCCACCCAAACAAACAAACAAAAAACCCAACCCCAACAAAAAACAGAAGCCAAAAAAACCCCCAACCCAACCACCCAAAAAAACCCCCAACAACAACAACAACAAAATAGTAACAAAAAGAGAATAGGCCAGACTTAGAAAAGTATGAATTTTGACTTAAACTGAGTCTGTGATTTCTGAGTCTTCATTCAAGTGACAAGTGGCTGGTTTGGTACCATGATGCTTTCAAGATGTTTGTAAAAGATTACAGGATTATTGCCAGTTTATAGAAAGATCTTTAACAGGTTTCTGTCCTTTCCTAGAACCTACATTTTCAGATGCATGGCTTGTTTTTGGCTTTATGCCTCCAGTCAAGCTTTCAGCTTTCCAAGTATCTGATTATGTAGGTTTATTTGCAGTTTACAGAAATAACAAGATAAGTAACTTCAAACCTGACCCTCTGTAACTTAAATTTCAAACAGGCTAAATCCTGAGAGCAAATTCATTTTGGGTACAGTGTATTCTCTTCTGGTTCGCTGGCCATGAAATTCCCATTCTGTCAGGACCAAGGTTTGTATTTGTCTCTGTTTTGCAGCACATCTGCTAAACTAGGCCTGCCACTGCTGTCTTAAACTTTTCTCCCCAGCATTATCATGCTATTATTTTTTCCTCTTATAAAGCACATTTGGAGATGAGGTTCCATTTAAACGCCTTCATGTTTGTTTTATTTACCTTCAGAAGATGTCCTGAATTAACTTCTCTGATGGCACTCTAATAGCAAAAGATGTTCTGTTGATCAGGAGCACAGTAAGAAGCACAGGTCAGCTCCTCTGATCTCAGCCCCTCAGTAATTACCTTAATCAGGAGGCAGCAGAACCTCTTCCTTCAAAGCAAAACGAATATTGACTTGTTTGTATGAAGTGCAACAGCCGCAGCAGAAGAAACAGCTTTCCCAGCACAGTCAGCAGGCTGTCGTCTGTGACTCTTATCAGGGACAGGGGGCAGACAGGCTCAAGAAACAAGTCAGAAGGAGCTCTTCCAATGAAAATATTCAAACCCCAACATATTTCTGAGAGAAATTTCAATGACAAGAGAAAAAAGAGTCATTAAAAGGTTGTCATTTGGCTTGGTTTTTCTCCCTTCTGAAAGACAGAATTACTGTGATGCACTCCTTAACTCAAACCTTCCCCATGTCCTTTGTTTTGGTGACATGGGCCACTCTTTGCCTCTGCTTTAATTTAAAAAGATCTCAGGAGAAAGAAGACAGTGCTTCCATGAAAAGACCTTCTGCTCTTGCTCTGAATTAAGTGTCCCCTTTGGTTTACACAGCAATTGTCCTGCCTCCAGCTGAATTAACACAACTTGCATGCAACATCTTGGGCAGTTATTACCTTTCCCCACAATTTCCTGTGTAGCTCTTAGCATTTATAGCATAAAAAGAAAAGTCAGGGAAATCTTCGCTTTCCAGAAATATGGTATGTCACACGTGAGTACATAATGAGAATGTAGCTATAAGGCTCTGTCAGCACATACTGCAGCAAAGCCTTGGTAGTGTAGCTGTCCTAGCCTGCTCCCAGAGTTCCCAGAAAGGTGGCCAATGCCCAGGTCTGGGGCTGTCCCAGTGCACTGGGCTGTGCTGCTCCTGGCCAGGGCCATGGGACAGACCTTGGCTGCCAGACCCTGCCCAGACAGACCCAGCAGGTAGTCCTCCCCACTCTTTGTAAACTGGAAGGATGTCTTTGCAAGCTACATTTATACATACAACAAAGACTATTACGTTCTTTCTTGGTTTTGTACTTTCTACAACTGAGGAACTCACAGTGTCTTTTGATGTGATGAAAAAACATGGTAAGTGCCAAACTTACGAATTTTACACTTTCTCTGGCATATTTCTGTGGCAAGGATTTGAGTTCACAGAACACCAAGGACATATTTTTAAAAAAACCCACATTTTCATCCACAATGTCTCTGATTTATAATAATTATAAATAAATATAGTCTATTGTATTGCTCTTTATTTCCTCTGTTTTAGTTGTCATTTGACAGATTTTGGTTAGTACTTTATTTTTTTTTTGTAAAAAAAGAGAAATATATAAAGCAGAATGGAGACATTCTTCCAGTTAACCTCTCTAATCTAGCTGGTACGAACACTTTGGATCTATTTCTTTAAGAAAATAAAGTGTTGCTTAGAACAATCCTGCTAAGGGTTTTGAAGAAAGCAGTTTGACGGTTTTCTAATACTATATTCTCCATAAATCATGCATTTCTCTTTCCACATAAAGCAGTTAAGACATTTCGGATGCAAAGTTGCTCAGTGAAGCACTATTTCTGTCTAACCAAGTAGAACCTCTTGCTGCCCACAACTCTGCTTGCCCTCTCTGGGCTGAAGCCACTGCAAGCTGCCCCATGAACCACATCCATCCTCCTACACCCTGGGACATGTTTTCTACTTTGAAGCTTGTGCGACACTCTCCTGGACTCATTTTCTGGCAGGTTGTAAGCACACTGTAGTATACTTTGAAACGCAGTGCAAGCCTACAATATTTATGTAACCACAAATTAGAGAGTAAATAGAATAAATGGTGGACAGAAACCATATAATTTTAAAACTATTAGGGAATGATAAGGAAGTTTAATTACAGAGTAATATAAAGACACTTTATCTTGTCCTCAGTCTTTAGCAGGGTGTATGCACCCCTTAAAGGCTGCCAACACTGAGCTATGGCTTGCTTTAATCACTAAATGCACTGAAAGAAAATAGCTGAGATTCTTTTTCTTTTCTGTGTGCATTTGTATTAGGAAGCCCAAGTACCATCATGAGATCTTGCAATTATAGCATCAGTTTTCATTATCTATCGCCCTCTCAGTTTTCCACCTCTCTGCGGTGCCCAACCACCATATATACAAGAAGCCAACTTAAACTGTTCAAATAGCTGCGTCTCTCAAACAGAAACTTATATATTAAAAATACAAAGCTACTTCAAGGTTACTTTTAAAATTCCTAAGTTACTATTAATTTTAACTTTGTAAAAGTACTCATGGAATGTTACTATATGCGGGGTGTTATATTGGTTACAAAGTATATGTTTATGACAGCGTGCATTCTTCTGTTCATAAAGAAATCAATTAATCAATTAGAATATTTTCTCATGAATAAAAAAAAAAAAGATAATGCCTTAATACAGCTGCAGTTAGTTTACCTAAAGCTAGATATATATTTAATCACAATTCTATAATTTTTCATTTCAATTTATGTGTGTCAACAATATTGCAGTGCACGTTTCTTTGTATCTTATTTATTTTTTTATTTTTTATAATTATAGCCAGTAGCTACAATGTAAGGAAAAAAAAAAAGGTATTTATTCTGCATCTCTCATCTTCTGAAGGGATACTGCTGAACAATAGTTCAGTCTGGAAATCTGTTACATTTAGGTGACAGAAGCAGGTCTGTAAATGTGCTATAGCCATAAAACAAGAAGACAGCTCCCAGAAAAATAAATTCCAGGCTTCAAAGGCACTTTTTGAAGGGTTAAGTTACAAAATAAGGAAATAAGCTTATACTGATCAGATAATGTTGGTTTGGTTTTGTTTTGTGTGTTTGTTTGTTTTTGTTTTTTTTTTTTATTCTGAGAAGATTTCTGTGTAACCTCTCTTGCATGAAGGATGAGGCAGCCAGAGAACGACAGTGGCAGATTCGCTACTCTTTGCTGTGGCTTTGCTTGTTTCTGCAGTCTAACATGATTCATATTCTTAAATTGATTTGGGCTCTGCAGTTCAGTGGGGGATTATGTTATCTATATTGCTGCTTACTATCACACACATAGATGATACTATATTTCACCATCTTACCAAGCCATCAACATCAGGTTTTTTGAGAAAGTAGAGGTGTGTTTGTCATTTAAAAGGTCTTTTTCTGAATGAACATCCTGGGGTTTGATTCAGCTCTTGGCTTCAGCCAGGATCTACCTTTTCTTGCATGGAGTTTTCTTCACAGATGAATTCTGCTAAAAAGTCTGAACATGAGAAGTTGTACCCTGTTTTCTGGCTTCTTTTTCACATGAAAACTAGAAAGAGCTCCTTCCAGTGGGCTTTGAGATGCTATCATAATATTAACAAATAGATATACATATCTATGTTAAGATGAAAAAAGAAAGTGCATATATTTAATTTTCAAAAGGTATTTATTTTTACAGATCTCTTATTTTTAGGTAAGAAAAAAAAAACCTGCTTATTTTAAAAACTATTGCTTTCAACCAATTTTATATAAAAAAGGAGAATGAATGAAAAGCCTACTGCTCTTCAAACTTCTTTCACAAGGTAAATGCTCCACTTAAAACCTAGAAAATTTTTTCTCAATGTCACTTACACTGCCGAATGAGTTTTAAAGTTCCTGTGAGCAGTGTATCTGCTTATCCCCTGTAGCTAAATCCCCAGGTGGATGCAGTTTTCCCACAAAACAGAAGCCAATGTGGAGGAATATGGTCAAGAGACAGCAGTACTGTACAGGCCAAGCAGACTGCTCAGCCGGTGTGGGTGCTGTTCTCACACCTATTACCTAAATGCAGAGTTATATTTTAACATGAAGTTCAAAGCTATACTCTGATTTTCTCATGCACTTCACTGCACTATTATTTCAAAGTTGTGAAAACCAAGGGTATGATAATATCATAGAATCACAGAATCTCAGAATGACAGAATATCAAGGGCTGGAAGGGACCTCAAAAGATCATCTAGCCCAACCCCTCTGCCAGAGCAGGATCTCCTACACTAGGTCACACAGGAGCGTGTCCAGGCAGGTCTGGAATATTTCCAGAGAGGGAGACTCCACAACCCCCCTGGGCAGCCTGTTCCAGTGTTCTGTCACCCTCACTGTGAAAAAATTTCTCCTTATGTTTCTGTGAAACTCCCTATGCCTCAGCTTCCACCTATTACCCCTTGTCCTATCATAGGGCATCACTGAGAAAAGCCTGGCTCCATCCTCCCAGCACTCACCCTAAAAAAACCCAAAACAACACCCCAAGTACTTGTACAGGTTGTAATATGAAGAAAACAGCAACAGCTGCAACACTGGCTGCCCTGCCAAACTTTACTTTGAATAAATTACACTATAATTGGACAAAAAGGCTGGATATTAACAGGGAAGATGATATAATGTTGCTTACTGGTAATATACATTAAAGAGACAGAATATGACATTACACAAAGCAGTTTAAAAAATAAATAGATAAATAATATATTTTCATTGAGAATTATCAGAAATTAATAGTATTTCCATGACTTCAAGTCTTTTCTCTTCAAGCCAACTATTGGTTTTAATGGATATTAGGAACACACAGACTGTCATTTGTCAAGTAATTTTTTTGTGTTATATGTTAGATCCATAAAGGACGTTTTCACCATCAGCTGATAGACAATTTTGATCAATACAGGCTTATTAAAGACTTTTTTTTACCTTAAAGTAAAATACAACAGCAAAAATAAGAAAACAAATTGAGCTAAGTAAAATTAAAAATACTTTCCCAGTATAGGAGCTTTTCTCCTTAAAAGACCACAATTCACAGCTTGCAACTAAATGAAAAATTTATAACTGCATCCAATTAATACAGCCATAAGCATATCTCTGCTCACCAAGGAAATCTGCTTCACTGGGCAACTAGAGAAACCAAGGCCAGCACTCTTGAAATATATGAATATATCTTGAATATGGCATGATTACAGGTTGCAACTGTGGCTGCTAAGAGACAGACACTGACAAAATAAACATAAGAAGTAAAAAAAAGCAGAAGTGGATAGAACATTTACTCTCAGGTACCAATTTCTGTCCAGTGAGAAAATCCAGAGCACCTTGTGGATTACAATAGTTGTCATAGGGCCTTTAAGAGTTCCAGGAAGACTGCTGCCAGAATGGACATTAGAAAAAAAATGTACCTCAAATTAATTCATTATCTAATTAGAGCTAAACTGCCTGTTTCATATAAAATGTAGACCCCTGTTCAGAGTTACTTGATCCTTGCACTCCATGCGTAGGTCATCAGTTGGCCATGGGTCAGGGATTGCAGACTGTCTGGAAGGGGATAGTCTAAAATAGGAAAAGGTACAAAATTCCAAGAAAATTCAGCAATGGGCACATCTGAAAGAAGTGACACAATAGGAATCCCTTTAAATGCTTTTTATTCTCTCCCAGAGAAGTTGGCTAATATAGGTTAACTTCTAACAAAGTGCTCCTACAGCTTTGCACAGAAAATCCTCTCTGTCCTTCTTCCTAGTGGGTATGTATATGAGAAAAACAGAATACTGGGAGTTCTGGCAATAAATATTCTTGATAATTAAATCAGTAAAAAATAGCCTCAAATAAATTTCTCCCACTGTAGATCGTATCTAATATACAAAGTGTTTTACTCACACACTCTGCCATTCACTGTATAGGAGCTTTTTCTTCTTCACAAAAATGTCACAGGCTTCCAATTCTTGCTCTGTCTGACTGAAATCTTTCAGATATGTTCTGTTTCAAACTCTCGATGGCTAAGTAGTAATACAAAGGTTAAATTCATAACAATCTTGAAAAAGAAATGGGGTTTATTTAAAATGTAAACACATTAAGATCCATTATCTTAAGATATATGGCTAATTGGTGTACTACATTCTTTGGAATTATGGTTTAAAAGATGCATTTTAGCAGATAATCTACAGCATACTTTATTGTCCGTAACGGTACCCAGGGGAATTTTACATTCCATTCAGTTTTCTATTTTATGCTCATGATTTAAGTATTCATGCTAATAATACTAATACTTCAGTGGTCTGTAGTAATACATGCTTGAAAGAGCAAAAAGAACTATTTGCTTTCAATGTTTCAAGTTCAGCTAAGCACTAACATTTCTATGTTACATCATTATTAAGAACTTCAAGCAGTTTCACTGTAGGATTTAGGCAGCTGAGTGGAATACAGCTGGAATACAGGATTTTAGATCCAAAGGAAAACCCTCAAGACTTCATATAATTAATTTGTTTGTAATCCTTGCCTTGCCCTGATGGAGACCCTCAAGTCATCTGTCCCTTTTTTAAGCCACTCTGTGCAGTACAAGTCACTAGCATGACCTGGAGGTAGGCAGCAAGACTTGGCTCTGCACCAGTGGGGTGGTCACAAGAGTCGGTGTTCCTACCTTACTGCTGTGAGCAGTCCCTAACAGATGGGAGACTTTGTTCTCCTCAGTCTGTATTTTTATGCTTAAAATATTTTATGTAAATCCATGTGTTGCAAAATGCATAAAGTTCTGAATCAGGGAGGGACATGTGTCATTCACTCCAGAAACCATATAAGCAAGGGATTTGCCCACCTCAAAACTGTTCTTACATTTTGGGAATACTGAACCACACACCTTCTGCCCCTTTTGAGGAACCAGACCTCTGCAACATGATACTCCTCTGTTCTTCCACATTATTACAGTAAAGAAAAAGAGAAACAAAATGTTCAATTAAAACTTACACAGGAGCTGACAGATGTCAACTTTGGAACACACCAAGGAATGCCACAGCAAATATTACTTCATTGAAACTGAGCCTTCTGATGTGGCATGGCAGTGTCTATGAACAGATCCTAATTTCCTAGACACTTCAGATTTAATTACTTGACTCTTTTTTGTATATGCTTTTTAATTCCCTGAGCTGATATTGAGCATCTTAATATGAGCACTAAATATATATAACACCTGAAAGACTGTAGTGCCCTGACACACTGTTCTTAGCTGCAAAACTGACCTAAATTCTTTCCATCCCTTTGTCCCATGTATAGCAGTGGAACAAAAGTAGCAACATGTTATGGTTTGCATATGGGAAAGGACATGGTTGCGAGTAGAGAGATGGTGGCAGGAATGTCGTAGAATGGCTTTTTTGGAGAGGCTCTCCTCAGTTTCATCTGCTTTGAAAACCCAATGACACTACCGATGTGCCTTAAGGAACGCATCATTTAAGTGGCTCATTAAACAATGGGTGTAGGTAGGAACTTATTTTCAGAAAGCTACTTGGAGTGAAAGGAAACAACAATAGGGTATTTTTTATTTTATTTTTTTTAATTTTCCATATTTTCCTTTCCTGCCATGCAGCCCATGCAGCAAAATTACTCGAAAAGCTAAACTGCCCTGAAGCTTACAGAGCGCTACACTTTTTTTTGCCTTTTGCCTCAGTAACAAAAAGATAAATAGTGTGGGCACAGAGGTCTAACTGTGAAAGGCAAAATTCAGTTCCTTTTCTGGTTCGCTTCACAAGGTGCATTAGTACCTAGCTGAAATTAGTGAAATAACTGTCAGTTCAGGCACAAGCACATTTACCTTACAATGACCATGTTGCAAAAAAAAAAAAGGCTCTGATTTCAGAATAAAGAGGTTAATCACCCCTGTAACAATACACAGAATAAGCAGCAACTACCTTTAGGAAACTATACTTAGTATTGGGCCTATCCTTAATTGTGTGAGCAATTTTCAGTTATTCCATGCTCTTGACCAATTCTAATTGGTATTGTTACCTCCCATGAGACCACTCAAAAATGTAATGGGTGCTTATTTATTCTTGAAGGCAAAAATAGAGTTCAAATTACTGGCTGTGTCATGGGGTATTTTTTTTTCTTTTTTTTTTAACTTTTTTTTTGTTATTATTTTTAGTTCACATTTTTGGTGGCAATTCACATGCCTAAATGCTCAAAACACAGCCCTGACAGCTCTCACTTCCTCTGCAGTGCAGTATGGTGGGAGACACATTTCTTCAGAAAAAATAAGGTCAGTTTGGTTTCCTCTCAGAGCTGCCCAAAGTATAATTTCTGGTAAGATTAATATATGCTTGTGTGCTGGCTGATCTCATGACTGATTTTGAGTTGTTTTGACAGCTGCAGTTGTAGTATGGGCTGCCATCGAAGCCAGTAGGAAAACTTTTCACTAACTTCAGTGGGAGTCGGAGCAGGAGCTTTACAAGTTGCATTTAAGTGTTTAATAGTAAGTTCCTTAGAGGCTTCACAGAGCTAATGTGTTTCTAAAGCATGTCTTTTCCCTTTATTCTGAACAGATTTGTAATGTTGCAAAGCAGATGCTTCTTTAGCCAATGTGATAATAAAAAACTATCAGCAGACCATGATCCTAGCCTTTGGGTTTACTTTAGGTATGGAAATTTGCCTCAACAGAAGTTTTATCACTCAGTAATATTTCAAGTCAAGAAAATGCAGACTTAAATGCATTTTTAGGGCATCTTTAAGAATAACTTTGTAGATAATTATTTAATATCAGTGCTTTAAGAATTATATTCTGATTATGAATAATATCAATAAATATTAAATTTTGGGTTTAAATTAATAGGTAGTATCAAAACTACAGAAAGTTTTAACTGCTAATCCTTTTGCAGTATATTTGGTTTATCTTCTATGGCTGTGTACACCATATTTTTGATGGGGGAAAGATGGGGGAAAACATTTAATGAGACGAGTCTTGCACTTTCACCATATTAGCCTAGGACACCTTCAGTTATTTCAATTCCTGCTAGCATAAATTGCATGCTCTGTCTATTTGGTGTGTCTAGTCACTCCCATTACACTAAAAAGAATTTCTGGGCTTGAACTACCAAGCTTTCAAACTGAATTCTTACACTGATGAGTTCAGTTTTCCATGCCAACAACCTTCGAAGCACAGTGGAACGGTATTACAAGTCATTGTCAGAAGGTCTCATTTTCTCCTCTAGGTTAGTGGGAAATGCACTGAAAATCTTACACGATTCTCTCTCTCTCTTTTTTTTTTTTTTTTTTTTTTGAGTAGGAATAATGAACACATCATGCTATATGAGAAAGTAAGAAATTATTATGTTCCAATCTGATTAAAAGAAGCTGAAATTAGTTCACCCATTATGCAAAAATGAAAAGCTAAATACTTCACTAAAAAGTGAGGAGGGGCAGGATAATAGTATTTCACTGACATTTTTCTATACTGAAGTTGATACTGTTGTGTTAAGAGGAAATAAGATACACAGCTGGAGAGAAAATAACTATTTAATTTACAAGACCCCTGGGATGGGAATATCCGTCAACCATATTTCATATAAGAAATATGGGTTGATATTGAAATGCTTGAATTGAGGTGGCTGCTTTTTAACTCCCTGGCACCACCTGGCATCTTGGTGATGTTTTGAGAAAGCACCACCATTTTACCACCAATCCTCAAAAAATAAAGCACCAATAAAGCAGTTAATTTAAAATCTTAAGATAAGTAAGATAAGATAATCTTAAGATAAGATAATTAGTATATGGCTACATATAGCTGAACTACTTAGTGAACTACAGTGGGAAAAGGGCTGTATGCAACAACATCAGTGGGCTTATTCAGATTGGACACATGCTTATTTTTATAATAGTTGAATACACAACAGGTACTGTATTAGTAACAGAAACAATCTACTTCGTAAATCTTATGTCTTCCTCAAATAGGAAAGACACTTTTCTCCAAATTCAGTATTTTCTTACTGCTACTGCTAGAAGTATAGTGGAAAACACCAGACACAGACAGCTCAATAAAATTAAATTTATATGATTGCCTGACTTAATATTTACTTCATATAGTAAATACTACTATATTATTATTCTAGTACTATATTACTATTACATTAATATTAATCTATTATTTACTTAATGTTTACTTACTCTCATAAACATTAAGTTCACTTGGACCTACCTTAAATGTCAAGGTTATCTTTCTAATAATTTTACAAGTGACACTGCCTGTACATTGTCTGTATTTGAGATAAAGCACCAAAATAAAACTTATCCAACAGGGTTTATATATGAGTTTTCTGCCTGTTTTCTAGGAATTAATGACAAGTAGATAAATTTGAACTTTTGAAGAAAAATATTAGTTACATGAAACCTAAAACTGGAAAGCATTAATTTACAATCAAGTAGAGGTTTTGGTGTAAAAAGTGACTCCAGAATAAAAATGGGAGAGAATCAAATTGGAACAGAGATCAACTAAACACTCCAACTAGAATTTAAACACACAGTAATGTTTGTTTGAATAATTTTTCAATGATGTCTGAATTGAATATTCACTTGCAGCCAAAGCACAGATGTGATCGTTTAATGAGAATACAGTCCTGCTCTAAATCAATGCCTAAACAGTTCTCTCATAAGAATCACAGAATGGTTTAGGTTGTAAGGGACCTTTCAAGGTCATCTAGTCCAACCCCCCTGCAGGGAGCAGGGACATCTGCAGCTAGAGCAGGTTGATCAGAGCCCTGACCAACCTCTCCTGGAATAGTTCCAGGGATGGGGCACCTCCCACCTCTCTGGGCAACCTGGCCCAGGGTCTGACAACTCTCAGTGTAAAAAATGTCTTCCTTCTCTCTAATCTCAATCTCCCTCCTTTCATTTAAAAGCATCACCCCTTGTCTTATCACAACAGGCCCTGCTAAAAAGTCTGTCCCCATCTTTCTGACAGGCCCCTT
>JAAGNO010014910.1:0-10921 GCA_033439905.1 Ceryle rudis
CGGCGCCCATAGCCCCGCATCGCCCCGGCTCCGGGAGGCTGGAGCCGCTGTCTGGGGCGGTGCCGCAGCCCCGCAGCCCCCCCTACCCCGCAGCCCCCGCCCCGCGGCAGCGCACGGGCTCTGCCTCCCTCTCGTGGCCGCTCTCCTGGAGATCCCCGGGCCCAGGCGAGGAGCTGCACCTCTGGCCCCCCATCTCCCTCCATCACTGCCCCCGGCACCCCCGCCCCTCGCCGTGCCTCCCCGCGCCTCTTCGGTGGGTGCCCACTCGGGTTTATGGTAACGTTGTGCCCGCGGGTGCTGGAGGCGTGAGCAAGCCCGGCCGGCTCTAAGACAGAGCCTCTTTGCTCAGCACCATTCCTGGATATTTACCTTTTGCTTTTAAATGAAGCTTTTCTACTGCCACTGGGGAAAAACTTTTTATAGCCTGACTTGCATCATGCCTGGGGAATGATTGGTAGTGAAGCCAACTTCACGACAGACAGCTGGCTAAAAATTGAAGCTGTTTTCTTCCCAATAATCTGTTTTCAATTTCTTCTGCAGCTGTTGGAGCCAAGAATTGAACAAAACAAGAGCTTCAGGAGATCCTATAGAATATTAATTGGGTGAGGGCCCTGGATTAGATAAATCAAAGTGTCTCCAAAAATTTCCAGCTCAGCACAGTGAGGATCAGTTTCTCTTCAAACATTTTTTGCTGGAACAGGAGGCTGGGCCCAGTGTGCCCTGGTGCTTGTAGCTGCGTTTCCCCTTCTGCTTCTTCTCCCCTCACCTGCCTTTCCTTCCCTTCCTACTATTTCTCTTTTTAATAGAACCCAAGGCAATAGCCCCTCATGTTATTTCTGCTAGTGGTCTGCAAGTCTGATTTGAGGAGTGAGCATCTCCTGGGACCAGGACCCCATGTCTGAGTGCTGTGACCCTAATTTTGGCTGCCAGACCCTAGTTGGCACTGCAAGGTAGGTGATCAGGGCATCCTGGGATGTCAACCTTGAGCTGGGACCAGGGAGGACAATTTATCTTACTGCTCCACTCTCCAGATCCTAAACCTGGGCATGAAAATAGCTCCTGTATCACTCAAAACCACCTACAGGTGGGGATGGACCAAACCACGCTGTCTGCTGGGTTTAGCAGCTCCATAGGGTCTCACTCTGCTCCGGGTCAGGGTCCCAGATTTGTGTTGCAGGATGCAACACTGTCAAACATCAGACCCTGAGAACACCAGTGGGCCCTAATGGCCCTGACCAGCCTCACCTGGCCCCACAGGAGCTCTATTTAAGCTCAGCCCAGGGGCTGAGGCTTTTCTGAGCTGGGCTTGGCTCCCATATAGCTGTAGCAGTGCCTGGCTATGCATTCTTCAGTCTGAATTTCAATCTGCTGACTGTCTTCCTGGCTTGCTGTCAGCTCATACTGCATCCCCGTGGCTCTGCTTGGTGCTCCTAGACCTGATCCTAGCCCTGATGGCAGATTGACTTCCTGGCTTGACTTGGGACCTGCCTCATCACTGTGATATTGCTGTATGATCTTGGTTGGACCTGGATGCTACTTCTGGGTCTGTGCTGCACCCCTTGTTGGCTCAAAACCTGGGTTTGGGCACAGTCTGGCCTGGACTGGGATAGAGATGAAGTTATAGGACAATGATGGACTCTTTAAGTCTAGTACACCAGTGCTGGTGAGAAGACTGGGGACCCACTTCAGCTCTGACACCACTGTGCTACAGCCTGAGCAGAGTGGCTCAGTCAGTGCTTGTACAAGTGGAATAAGGCAGCACAAAATCCCTGATGTGGTGAAGTTTGGGATGGATGGCATGCCCTCTCCCCTGGTGCTGAGGGGCCTCACAAGCAGCACCTCCCCACCTTTGACCTGCCCCATGAATTGGCTCCTGCATCCCTGTAGCAGTTGACCAGCCTTGGTCCCATCAATCTTGCCCCTGTCCACCCCAAAATGACTGTGTGGTGAAGGGCTGAGAGCTCAGACAGAACCCCTGGAGAAGCATGAAGCTGATCTGCTGGACCTCTGGGGCAACAAAAAACAAACCAGCAAGGCTGCAGAAGGTGGTACCCTGCAGAGAGGTGAGACGTGGCATCGGGTTCAGCAGGAGCTGGGAGCTCCCAAATCCCCCTGGGCTTTGGCTGCCCTGGACAGGGGAGCTGTGCCGTGGGCTGGGGAGGCTGGTGGTGTCCTGCTGAGACAGCACATCCTGCTCTTGAGCTGGGGCTGTGATATCAGAAAGAGTCAGAGGGGGGCAATGTTAGGCTGCTGTTTTCTGCTGCTCAGTCCCAACCAAAGTATCTCTGAGAAAGTCGGGTTTGGTAAAAGCATTGTCCCTTTTCTTTCCCTTTTTGCCGTTGCAGTGAAGATGGGGTGTAAGGTGTTGCTCTTTGGCGTCACAGCTCTTCTGAGAAATGCTATTCTCGTTTTCTCCCTGCCCTTTAGCAGCACTGTCTGTCCAAGCGCTTGTAATCTAATTACCTGCTTATGCTGGGGGATGGAGGGCAGCTCAGCCACCCCCCCGCAACTCCCCCAGCAAAACGTGCAGCTAAAGCCCAAGAATGCAGAGTCTCTTCTGGGGCTGGAAAAGCTTGTTCCTGCTGGTCCCAGCTGCCAGGTGTGCACGTAACCCCCCGAGCAGAGGATTCATTTGCAGCCCTTGTTACTCTGCCCCAATACTGTGCCTCTGCAACTTCTAGAGTGCTTGGCCATGGGACACGGTGTGCAATCTGATCCAGCTTTTTCATGGCTGGAGTGGCCTGTGAGGATGGAAATATGCGCCTGACACAGCCCTGGATAACCAGAGGAAGAGCTGGGGAAGCACCGTGGGTTTGGGGCTGCAGAGCTCTGCATACCACTAAAACTGAACAACCTGTGTCTCCCTGGGCCATGCCTTGCTGAGATAAAACCAGAGATGTCAACCAATGTGTCTCCTACTCCTCATTCAAAAGGTGATTTGAATAGAGACCTGTGTTAACTGGCCACAGGTGGAATCCTGCTTAGCCTCGGGAGCTGTGGCTGCATTGCCCTGCTCAGTGACCTGCTGCAGGGCAGCCTGACCTGTGTGGAATTTCCTCTCGAAGTGTTGCAGGAAGGGGTGTGGGTGGGGAGTCGTTCCTGATGGGGCTTGGCATGCTTCCCTCCACTCCTTTCCAGCAGGTCCTAGTGTGATGAGCTGCTCAGGATGCTCTGATCCTGGCCAGGAAGGACTAGTCCAGCTCTGCAGGAGAGGTCAGGTACCTACCTGAATGGGGCATCATGTTCCAGCCCCAGCCTGTGCTGCTGCTCCTGCAGAGGTTTTGATCTGCAGGTGAGCTGTACCTTTTGAGATGGTGCTAAAACCTCTCAGAAGAAGAACATTGTGCCAGGCTGGGCTGAATCTGTGTGCAAATCTTGGTCTGTTGGTGCAAGAGAGCAGTGACTTCAGCAAAGCAAGAAGGGCCTAATCCCCTCTGTCATCACACAATGGCTCCTCCTGCAAACTCGTGAGGATGGCTCTGCCCTGCCTGACCCCTTGGCTGCTCTAAGTGCTCCTGAGAGGCTTTGCTCAGGGCAGCAGAGTTGCAGGGCTGAGTCCTAGCCCAGTTACACCCAGTGCCTTGAATAGGGGATATGTTTATTTATGGAAAAAGCATAACGGGGGAATGTGTCCCCACCTCCCTATTGCTGAGAATTGGACTGAGCTGTACTGGGACCTGCCTCAGTGTGGTGTGAGGACCCACTGGGACCTGCTGGAACATGTCTAGTTCATCCTGCTCTTGTTTCTGGGTGAGAATCTCTTTGTGAAAACTGGGGCCAGGGTGGGGAGGGACTGGTATGTGCCTGGGCTGGGTTCTCCCTGGGTGCAGGCACTGGGAGGGTCTCCTGTCCCACATGGTGGAGGTCTTTGGGCACTGACCCAGGCAGCAGAGCAAGACATATCACCCCAGTCAGCTACTGGTGGGAAGGTGGTTTCAGTTGTGCAAGTAGCATCAAGTTCAGGAATTCCCTGGCAGCAAAACCTTCCTCCAGTGCCTGAGGCATCATCCATTGTGGTGAAGGTGGAGGGCTTCTTCCAGCACAATTGTCCGGGAAACCTTGTACCTACCCACACCCTTATCTCCTGGCCTCCTCAGGATTATCATGGCTGATAATTTTGTCGGTCTTAACCTGGGAAGAGCTCACCTCCTAGGGAGGTTTCTGTTTTAGCTGCTGTGGCTTGTTCGGACTTTTCTCAGCTCCTCTTGACAGCACTGGCACAAGAGGGACAGGAAGACATCTTTCTGCAGGATGGACTTCCTTCTCTTTACCCACAGGAGAAAGCAAAGGGCAGCAAGAGCCCAGAAGGAAATGAGCTCTTTGTGCCTCACCTCCATGGCACGGCAAGGTGAACCCTGCTTCTGTTTGTGGTGATGTTGTCATTGGTCTTGAAGTCACATACTTGATTTTAATCCTGTGAAACGGGTTGACAAAGCAGGTAGGGCAGAGGGAAGGGTGGTGCTCCTGCCAAGGCAAAGCTACCCCACACTGCAGGGCCTGTGTGCTCCTCTTGCTTGTGGGCACCTGGTCTCTCTGCACCCTGTGATCTGAAGACCTGGGTGACAGTGGGATTGCTGATTCACCCAGAGCTTCCAGGGCAGGCCTTGGAGGCATTTCCAGGTCTGAAATGCTTCCAGACTCAGACCAGTGCTCTGTTCCACAGCCCATATCAGTGACACTTGTTTCTCTGCCTCTGCTGTATCACCTTTAAAGCTGTGCTGTACCTGTGCCCTGTGGGCCCTGGAGCAGCCCAGTTTCCCCATAGCTCAATTCAGGCGGCCTTTCTGGTTAGGAGGTGTTCAGAGTTGGTTGATGTATGCTGACGTGGCCTGACGCTCAGTGCTAATTTGCCCTCTGTGTTACAGTCTAATGCGGTTAGGGGATCAGCATGGCCAGCTTGCAGAAGCCCACGTGGCTCTGCTGGTGGCTACAGTCTGGGATGTCCCTGGGTGTCTGTGCTGGGCATGTTGTGGTTGGCTGGGTGTGCATTTCTGTAGGCTCAAAAATGCCCTGGAATGGGGAAGTGCTGCCGTTTCCAGGATAGCCCCCTCTGTACCTAGGATATGTGTTGGGACAGTTCCCCTGTGGATGTTAACAGGTCTCCCTGTTTTCAGGCTAGTACTGCATTTAGTAGTGTGAGGTTTGCGGTTTCCTTGAAAGCAGTGCCAGGCAGGAGCCCCCAGCAAGGTCTGCCCAGCAGCAGCTCTTGAGTGTACCCAGGAAGCCCTCAGCCCTCCGAGGAGCTGCTCGGTGGCACCCTCTGTTTGCCCTAATGCTCGGGGGCTGCAGTTGCAAGAATATCCTTTAGGAAAAGCCCATCACTCCCTGCCACTGGGGAGCCGGGGGAGAGCGTTCCTGGGACTGTGGTGCAATGCAGGACCTGATTCACTTTCAGAGGCCATTGTTGGAGCTGCTTCCAGCTCCTTTGAGAGCAGAGGGGAAATGAAGTCCCTCTGGGGAGCAGGTGGCTCCTCAGCTGGGTTTTTGCCTCTCCCATTGACCGCAGGGTCCTGTGAGCCTCAGCAGGAATCAAGTGGGTGACAGCTGAGTTCCCACCAGTGATTCCAGCTTGGGGACTGCTGATGGCTCTCCCCAGGGCAGAGGTTTTCCCTGCCCTGTAGGGAAGCTGCAGAAGTTAAATGAGAAATGCTGAGATAAGTTAGGGCGTTGTCTCAAAACAAAAATTTTGCAGAAGCGATGGATGTTTGAGCTGAGAGCATCTACTCTTTCAAAAATGACCTCTATAGCAATATGTCAGGTTTATACATGACAGCAGCACCTATAATATCTTAGTGGTACAATTACTTAATCTAAATACTTTTTCCTCTTTTAGCCACTTAGAATGGGCTGTAGGGGGACATTCTTTGGTATCTGGTAAAAAATACCAAACAAAAACCTCCAAATCAAAACAGAAAACTACTGGGGCTTTTGTTTGTTTGCTTGGTTTTGGTTGTATGTTCTATTTTTTTTCGGGGGGGGGGGAGGTGGCGTGGGGTGTTTTTTTATTTTAGATGTAAGCCCAGCATAAGCACACTTCTTTTTGGAAAGTTGTCTGCAGGTGTCAGCAACCCTGCCACAGCTGGTATTAACCTGGGAGGGGGCAAAGGAAACAGAGCAGGTTTAAATATAGCTCCTGGGAAATAAGCATTGGAATAGCTTCCAAGATCAGTTTTACCCCTACTTTGCCTGGGATTTTCCTAAAAATGTGAAAGATAAACAAGCAGTGGAGATTAGAGCTATGGGCAGGCTGTGCAGATGAGCAGTTGCTTATAGATGGCCCTACAGCATCCTTATGTGGTGCCTTGTACTTGGCCAGACCATTCCCAGCATGAGCTGTGTCCCTGTCCCTCTCACCATCCCTGCCAGCCTGTGGTGGCTTCCACACACGGTAATGCAGCCCTGGGTGCCTCCTGCATACCTCAGCCCTGTTAGTGTGTGCATGGATCCCTCACTCCAGCAGCCCTGGTGCTCCTGTGGCTGCCCAGATGGGCACCCTCATGCCTGCATGCCTGGGACTGCCTCTCCTCCTGCTTTCAGGGCTCACGAGAGGCTCCCAGCTCAGGGCAATAATGTGAACTCAGTGAGCAAAATCACACTGCAGCCCTTCGTAACTGTTTTTCCCTCCTTGAGTTGTTGTTTGCTTCTCATTCCTAACAGTGAAGGTCTGGGGAGCATTTGTTGTGCTGAAAGGACAGAGGGGTTTGGTCTCTTTCCCACTCCAAAAAGCACTGTTTCTCAAAGCTAACCCAGAAGGGCTGTCTGTCTTTACAAGTGACTCAAAGGTATGACCAAAATGCAAGAAAGAGAAAAGGTCTGAAGTGTTAGGCTGACAAATATCCCAGCAAGGGTTCTTGCTCTGTGTTCCTCTTGCTTCCCAGGTGAAGTCACCATCAGCCATTAAATAACAGACTTGGTCTTCTTGAGCCTTCTAGCTGCAGGAGGTGTGGTGTTCTCCACAGGAAAGCATTCATTTTCTATTGACAGCACAGCAGGTATTGCAACCACCTGACTAAGCCAGTGGTAAGGATGGATAAAGTAGATCAGGGTCAGGTCAATTAAAGTCAGCCTAAGCCTTATTTCTAAGGCTCTCAGCACAGTTGCGTGCAATGAATGTGCTCTGTGGTCCTGGTGTTGACACTCCTGGAAAGAGCTGAGTCTGCAGTGCACATGTTTGTGAAGCAGGAATAAAAAAACCAAACACACACATCAAAAACCCCTTACTGCACCATACCCAGTCAATGGGGCCAGTTCAGCTCCACTTGCCTCTTTCTGACCCTTGCTAACAACTCTTCTCCTGGCAGAAAATTACCCACAAGATTTTTACCTTGTAATTTCCTTTATTCTCAAATATAGGCTCTAAGTGACCTCTGTCCTCCCAAGGCTGTGCCCACAAAAGACCATTAGAAAGCACTGTGTAGTCATACTGGGACCATTTATGCTACGGATGCTTTGAACCAGAGCTCAGACCACAAATATGTGATCCTGTGGGGTGTTCTCCAGGAAAAATAGATATTTTTCAAGGGGCTGATAAAATATGGAGATGAAATTGTCTATGTGAGCCAGAGCTAACTTGGCTCAGGGACAGCTTCACACCCCGTTGCTAATTTGCACACTGAAGTTATTTTGTTTCTGCCCACACCCTCTGTGCACACCCAGGGGACTTTTACTCAAACTCAACACTTGGAAATCTTTGGAAGCCTGGAAAATCCCACCTTTTGGTGGCTCCAGAAATTGCAAGTTTTAATGCATAAAATGCCTGCTGCTTATTCCTGCTGGTTTCCCATGAGCCTGGTGTAGCCCTGCTCCATCCCACAGAAAGCCCTGAGTGGTGCTGGCACCGTGTTTGGCAGCTCACAGTTAGTTTCCCTTGCTAGTCCCTACTTTGTAAAGAATATTTTTGCCAGTTAGCTGTGGCTAATGAGCTTTTGTCTCTACAGTATGGATGCAGTCAGGGCATCTCTGAAAGGTGGTACTTAATAAAAGGGAACATGGTGATGAACTTTCCTCCCCAGGCAAGCCCTGCACTTTTCCCACAGGCTCTACTGCACTGCACACATCCAGTTGACCTTGGGATTCAAGCTGAAAAACTGCTGTTTTCCCATTGTCTACTTGGCTTTGGGGCAGAAATTCCACCACTGCTTTCATGGCAAAGCTGGGGAGGAGTGACAAGGGATGCTGGTGACATTTCCCAGTGGAATAATAAGTCGGTAGGATGTCCTGCATTCACCAAGCAGTGCCTGGCACTGGTTTGTGGTCCCTGCTGTGGAATAATGACTGGAGGTGAGTTAAAATTTAAAATCACGCTAAAGGTGCAGCATTGTTCACACATTAAGGAGAGGTATAACACTGGAGAAACTTTCAGGGCAGAGTGCAACTGGTATGCAAGGAGTCCATTTCACAAGAGTTCCCTAAGCAACACTGCTTGCAAGCAGCACAGGGGATGGAGTGGAGATTCCACAACCAGGTCCTGTGAGATCACAGCAGAGATGGAACTTGATAGTACTACAGGACTGATAAGCTGACTGTTTGCGACCTGTGCCAACAGTCTGTCAGCTTTTGACAAAGTACTGTCCTTTGTGTGAACTTTGCTTGTTATAATGTCATTATAATAGCAAAACACATCTCCATCCCAAAGGCCACCTGCCTCCAAAGTGTGACCAGCCCTCACTGAGCTTGTGCTGTGAATTTTCTTCAGCTCTATCTTTAAAAGTGAGAGAAATTTACACCAATCATAATAAAGGTATTTATGACTAAAGTCACTCAAGCTCCACCTCAAAGGTAAAAATTATTATAAAAATGGCTTAAGTAAGGGGGGGATGTTGGGGAAGATATCACTGTGGACAAGACAGGTCGGATACTATTGCTGATCATTTCTGACTCCTGGGATCAGTTGATGGGCTGAACCTTGATTTCCACCCCCCCAGCCAGAGACACCTTTGGGTGGGATTCAGACTTTCTGAGTATTTCCCTGGGAAACTTAGAAATTTTACTGAGCTGCTGTTTAATCTAACACATTTTGTATATCTGCACGTGCTTTGCAGACAGCGAATTTATCACTGGCAATCCATAAAAACCTGTACTTCTGTTGCTCTCAAAACACTGCACTTTTCATGCTGCTAGTCACAGGAGTCTCTCATTAGGCACTGCCTGCTCCTTACTGGCTGCCTGAAACCATGAAGCGTGCCTAGAGGGAGGGTGCAGTCTGCTGTTAGCAAATCCAGAACCGGGAGAGTTCAGAAATACTGAACATGACCGGACTAGTAGTGCCAAACTGGACATCACTAAGAATCTAAGCCCAGCCGTCCCTACCCCTCTGATATCTGAGGACCAGCTGGAATGCAGGGGGGATTATTTTCTGCCAATTTACTCTTCCACGTGACACCTGCTTTCAGGGCTGCTTGCTCCCCTGGGATGTTTGATGTCACCTTGCTGGCGTGGCAGTGTGGCTGTGACAGCTCAGGGCTGGAGGAGTGCCCAGCCCTCCCTGTCCCCACAGGCAGGGCTCTGCCATAGCTAATCCCCTGCTGCCAGCTTCCACAAACAGTGTCCCTCTGGTGTAAACACAGCTGGTGAAGGAGGTGAGAAACTTGCTTTTCCAGCCATTTGTGGTAGCATTCCTGCTTCTAGCCCGGAGTGCTTTCTCCGCTTACACACCAGTGCGAGTGATGATGGTATTTTGTATCAATACAGTGATTTTCATCCCCAAGACTCCCTGCAGAAAGGGCCTGCAGTCCGGGGCCAGCCTCACCTGGGTGAACTCCAGGCATGCAGAACAAAGCTGTGGCCCCTGTCTCTGCAGTGATTTTGGAAACATCACCTGCCTGCTCAGTCTCCTCTAACCCAGAGCTGTGTGAGGACCCCAGGGATGTTCTTCAAAGCTCACTCTGGGTAGGGTTCCACCCTGCAGATATGCCTTTAGCTAACTGGGTACAATTCTGTGCGTGCTTCAAGACTGGAGTGGCTGAAAGCTCTGCTTTCTCCAGTACAACAGCAGCCACATTCAGGAACGATTTTCTGCCCTGGTGTCCCTCAACATGGGCTGCCATGTCCATCACCATTAGGAGAGAAAGGCAGGGGGCAGAGAAGCAGCACAGAACGTGGCCAGGTCAGTAAAAGTAAGAACATGAACATGAGTTTGCAGGTGATTAAAGCAGGTGGATGATGGGCCAAACAAGTCCAAAAAGCCATCATGCCAAACAAGTGAGTCACTGAGTGGTAGCTTTGTGAGCAGGGAAGGGGGTGAGGGATGATCATAGAATAGAATCAAAGAATCATTTGGACTGGAAGAGACCTTTAGGATCTTTGAGTCCAACCATTAACCCAGCACTGCCAGGGCACCGCTAAACCATGTCCCTCAGCACCACCAGATGGGGACTCCACCATTGTTCTGGGCAGCCTGGGCCAGGGCTTGACAACCCTTGAGAGGAAGAAATATCATCATGATCATTCCTAAACTGAATAATTAAGTCCTTTTAAGTTAGAAAAAAAAAAATATCACTGCGTTGGTTTAAGGCTACAATCCACTCCCGAGATCGCATCCCAGTTCCACGAGCTGAGCCACTGGTTTATCGTACGATGTTTTCCTCCGGTGTTCCCGTGGGAGGAGCAGCTCCGCCCGGGCTCTCGGCTCCCGGAGGACACGCGAGAGGGGATCCGCTACCGGCTCCCCGGGATCGGAGGGTCTGAGGGCGGCAGGGACGGCCCTGCCCGCCGGGATGCCGCGGGGATGGGCGGGGCGGGGCCCGCAGGAGGGGCGGGACCAGCAGGGGCCGGGGCGGAGCGGAGCGCGGCGGGCGCGGAGCAGCAGCGGCGGCAGCAGCATGGAGCGAGGGCTGGGTGTTTTCGAGGACCCCAAGGTGAGGCACAGGGCTGGGAACGGGACCTTGCACCTGGGCCATGAACTGCGGGTGAGGTTTTGTGT
>JAAGNO010014913.1:4519-17629 GCA_033439905.1 Ceryle rudis
CCAAGGCCACTGCTGGATCTTGTGTACCACACAGGGGGGTGCAGGAAAGTGAAAGGCTGCACCTGCAGGGAGGAGTGCACTGGACAGGTGACCCCAAACTGACCAACAAGGTATTCCATCACACAGACATCATATTCAGTATAAAGCAGAGGGATCTGGAGGGTCTCTCTTGCTCTCTCGCTCTCTCTCTGGGGGCTCCCAGGCTATTCTCCCCTCTTGTCCCACTGTGCCAGCTTTGCTTGGCTTGGCTCAGGTCCTCTTTCAGTTGCTTCCTCGGAGCATCCAAAGAGGACTCGATCCCGATCGGTGTGTTCCTGAATCCTGTACCAGAATCCAGCTCCTGAACACAGCTCCCGTCTGCTGCTGGGCCCAGTCTGGAACTCCTCTGGTGCCTGCTCCACAGCATCAGTGGTGATGGTGATGTAATTACCATCGGGGGGGTTGGGTTCCATACTGGTTTGTATATATTTGTACATACTCTATTTTTATTATTATTCTTTTCATTTTCATTAAAGCTGTTCTAGTTTCCCTTTCTAATGGCTAATTCTCTCTCCCTCATTCCCTTTCTCTTCCCCTTTGAGGAGGGAGGGTGGTTAACAACGTCTCTTATAGGTCTAAGGTGCTACCCTGACCCTAAACCATGACACAGGGAGTGCACAGCTGGGAATGCATGTTGTGGTTGAATGTAAAGCTGTAATACACCTCAGGTGTTCTACGGGCAAACCATGGCTGGGGTAGCAGCAGTCACAAAGTGATTTGTCATGCGGATATGTCATGGTTACCTTTTGAACTAATGTGTTTGGGTTTGTTTTTAAACTGGTTTGTGTTTAATTATAAACAGGAAGCTGGGTATATTCCAGCAAGACCTGAAATGATGTATAAAAAGAGAATGTTCCTTTATTCTCCACCAAAACATATTTAATCAAATGAAAAGTGTCCATCTGATGGTTTGTACAGAATTTCATTAGGCTCTACTTGCTTTTGACTAGCAGAAATAATACTACACCACCATACAAATGGCAGTACCATAACCCATTTCTAAGATATTCACCATAAAGCAAAACATTAATGCTATGGTATCAGATTCTGTCAGCTTTGAACAAGCCCCAACCAGCTTATAACTGTTCTAGGCTCATAACATGGAAATGATTTGAGTAAAATTTTTTCTTTCTGAAAACTACTCTTTTTCTTCTTGTAGTCTTCCAAATTACTTTAAAAAAATATTGGTACAGGCAGACTCTGTTTGAATTCTACTGGAAATAAAGACGTCTTACCTGTGTACACTAATTAGCCAATAGATTGTAAAACAGCAAGTAGATAAGTTAACTGTGACTATCGTACTATCCTATAGTCACTAACTGCCTATCAGGTTGATGGAAAGCCTCTCCATCCTGTTTTTTTCTCCCCCCCCCAAAGCATCTTGTTGCCCTGACAAATCCATGGGAACAGCTGTGAGGCACCACACAGTAGGTATAAAATTGATTTTCCTAACTTTGCTGGGGCATCTCTGGAGAAGGTTATAAAGCTGCATTATGAACAAGTTTCGCCATCCTATGATATCTTGAAAAGATGCAATTTATACTTATAAGCTGGAGAATGGATAAGCACATAAAATTTAATTAAATGCACATTCTAACTTTTTTCAACATATATCCCCTTATTATTCTAAAATTTAGACAAATTTCCATTATAATGTCATGATAAAATCGTTCAGATAATGTATTGAAGGAAGACATAAGAATAGAGCAGTTCCTGTAGACAGCAACCAGTTATGAATAATTTTAATAAATATGCAAAGATCACATTCTGCCACATAAAACAGCTAGTCAGTTGTAAACCTGCAATACATTTTTAGGCTATAGTATGTGTATATCTAGAAATAAATAATTAATTATCATCCCCGTGAATGTAATCATTTGGATAGTGTGCAACATCTGCATTTTGCATCCGTCCCTCCCATGATTCATTTTCATCATCTCAGTATTTTATTTATAAATAGTATTTTTACAAATGTATGTTTAATACCATTCATATTTTCATTCCGTGCCAACAGAATTCTACACTGCAAAGCCCATTGTTTTCTAAATCTATCCTTCTTTCTAGAAAAAAAGTAAAATGGAACTGAGTTAATGGATGCATCTATTGAACAATACATCACTTCAGCACTAAACTAAATATATACAGGAATGTGGGAGAATATTTATGGATAGATGTATGTGCAGAGACACATGCACCACCAACACAAACTCACAAGTTGTTAGAAGTCCACCTCTCTCCTAGCAGAAAAACAGGGGCTGCTTTATCTTACTTTAATCCAGACTCCCTATTTAATACGTATAATCATTAGTGCTCAGGCATATATTCCCATGCCAATGTATGAACATTTGAGTGAAAGTGGTCTTTCTGATTCCCAACTCCACTGTCTGAAATCCGTTTGTGGAAAGGAAGATTTCATGTGAAGTATGTCCTAGTATTACCTATTATCACAAATCAGTCCTTTACAGGAAAAGGGAAATGACCAACCTTCACCTTTGTTATGAAGGTTTTTTTTAAAAAATTATTATTATTATTTTGTGTGTGGTTTTTTGTTTGTTTGTTACATTAGATATGAATGAAATGAAAGCACCTTGCACTATTTTGTCAACAGTGGTAAACCAAACTCTGGTAAACCAAATTTCAGAGTATTAAAACTACTCATTAAATGTAATGAAGCAATGAAACTAATTTTATGAATAATTATCTAGATTTGTGGATACATTGAGTTGCCAAGCAGAGGGAATATTAAGTTTTAATTATCATTCATAACACCATAAGCCACAGAATACCTGGCATTTATATGTCCATAGGTAATTATTACTGAAAAAGAAAATAATCCATCAATGCAATATCTATACAATTAAATCTTCAGGAAAAGGAGAAGGCATCAGTACTGCCTTAATCCAATGGGAATCCAAACACAACACCAGTATGTAAAAGGAAGATATTTAACTTTGCAAAATGAATCGTCAAATATTTGTGAGTGCTCAGGTTACTGTTCACTAGTCTAATAAAATCTGTAGGTTTAAAGTTGGTCCATAAGAACCTTTACCTTGTTCCAAACTCTCCTCCATAAAACAACGTGGGATATGCAGATTATTGCAACTCCTAGACACATATTTGCCACCTCCAAAGCAATGAGTCTGTGCAGTGAATCACTTGGAACCGATACACGACTATCAGCCAGATTTTGACCACAGGCACTGCTGAAACTCTAGGGCAATCTAGTTGGTAGTATGACATCTCATGAACAGGACTGTACTTAAGAGAAAAGCAGGACAAACCAACTTTTCCAAAAGAGATGAATTAAAAATAAACAAATAAAACAAAATCTAAATTGAGAAGTGTCAGAAATACCAGACTCAATTTCCAAGAATTACACACAAGTTCAGAAAGAAACAAGTTCAGAAAGAAACTATTTTGTTTCAATACCCAGAGTAAAATTGCAAATTAAAGATAATCATCAACAGAAAAGGAGTCAATATCACTAATTTAAAAAAAAAAAGGGGGGGGGAATGCTTTGTGGAGGAATTTGTAGACAAGAGAGCATGATTTGATGCACCCATGTGTAATGCTGGTTTTGAATCATCTCTCCCAGTTACATCAAAATTATCATAGAGACCAGCTCAGATGCATCAGTCAGGTACTGTAAGTATCCAAATACACTGAACATTTAGCTTCCAACGAAAATGCAGGCTATGAGACACAACTTCATAAAAAAGAATACATCATCTGTGCCTCAAGTTCTCCATAATAGTTATTAGAGCAGCTTTTGACCCTTTCCATCAGTGGTAGGTCCTATGGAAGGGTCTGTAGGATCTTGGACTTAAAGAGCAGGAACCTACCCTGTTTAAACTCTGTGCTGAAGAAAGGGTAGATCTTTTGTTCCTCTGTGATGCTCAAGAAACTTCTAATGAAGTTATGGAAAATTAAGGCCTGTCCAGGCAGATTTTACACTGGGAATGAAGTGAACAGAGTTCCCAGTGAAAAGAGCAAACAGAAACTATGTGCTATAATGCTGGTTTGCTAATGACTGGCTGATTTCTTGCCAGCCATCTGAACTGCAGATTCTCCATGGTAAAATGGATATATGGTTTTATTTACTGTACGTGCATTCAGTAGCCTGGTATGACCTTCAAGAGTTTACAGCCCTAAGTCAAAGTTACCTTCTGTTAAGATTCTTGAGAAGTTACTGTATAGAAGTCACTAAAGCTATGAAATCTGAGATGGATGCAGGACTGGGATTCTAATTTATACCTTGTCAGCCTCTTGATACCTCTCCAATTTATAGAAAGACTCGGATCTCAAACTTCTACTTCACTATTCATCCAAAGAATGCTTCCAAACTTACTCTGAGTACTCTGAAACACATGGCCTCCTTAGCCACTGTCCAAATCACTGCCTTTAATCCACAGTATTTAACAGTTCTATTACCTGTGGGTTTATATCTTCCACCACAAAGGTGTCCTAAACCTGGACCAGTCCCAACTCCATTCTGCCTTAAAATCAAGACCAGAGAAGATTAGTCCTTTCTACTCTGAATGCAAAAGCTACCAAGCAACAGCCATATAATAGGTACACTGAGTGATGGTTAGTTATTTTGACCTGATAATGACAAATACACCAGCTTAGAACTTGCACATCTCATTATAGATTTGTCTCAAAAATAAAGATTAAAATCCACTCTTGAAGTAAGATTCACACCGATGAAAATGTAGCTAGGCTGGTAAAGAGAGTTAAAGTACAGCTGCAGTCAGATGTTAGTATTGTTTACTGGATGTTATCATGAGTTTTAAATCCACCACACATCTATAGCTATATCTCTAAGAGAAATAAAAGAACTACATCTAGTTCTCTTACACCTTACATACACCACTAAGTAAGTGACCCACAGCAGCTACTTTCAGCAATAACTCACTTGAATTCGAACCAGACCAGGGAGGTAAACTTTGAGCTACAATACAACAGTTTTTCTGTAAACTGTTCATCCCATAGACAGCCACATTTTCAGTCATACTTAGCACAACAAACACAGAAAAAGAGAATGCTGACATTAAATGTTTATCCTGTAAAAGCACATACCAGGTGGAAAAGGGAACAGCAGGATTTTTTTTTTTTCCTTGTGTTCTTCACAATTCTGCACTGCTTTGTAGCAATCCAAAAACTCCCTTTCTGGTTATTAACACAGAATAAATTCAGTCTCTCTTCAGTTATTTTTTTATTAGGCAAAACATATGAAATCTAGCTACAAGAACTCCACTAATGAGACTCACATATTTTCAGCATGACCAGATTCATGTGAAAATATGCAAGCTGTCAGGATTTTTTCCCTCCCGCTATTTTCTGCACATAGACAAACCCAGACCTCCCATTAGTTCATCGATGTTGGTGAAGTTTTATTTCTGAGTTCTTAAAAGCACCGTGTTGTCTTCATAGGAGGCTTGCTTCATTTGGTGTATGAAGTGAAAAATGCACATAAGGACCAAGGTTCTCCAGTTTGTGCCCTTGGATGTCCAACCGAGAGGCTGATATAACCAGTCCCTCCAACTTAAGCTTACCCCAGCTGGGCTGCATCTTCTCTGGCTGTGCATTGCTGCCCTCAGAATTGGCTCTGGCAGTCAGGCACTGACTTGAAGGAGGTAATTCAGACTAAAACTGCCAAATTGCAGCTGTAGCAGCTTCCTGAACCCTCTTGCTAATGGGCGCATAAGAGCTGGTGTTGACCTGGGCATGCAGGTGGAAACACACAGCCGGGGTGGACACGCAGGGCTGGCCTCACTCAATTGCTTCAGCAGCGCACTAACTCATGGAGTGGTGGCCAAGGGTCTCAAGAGCACAACAGCTTATCTGCTCTGGTTTTGTCCTGCTCTGTTGGGGAGGTTGGACTCAATGATCTTCAGAGGTGCCTTCTAACCCCTAACATTCTGTGATTCTGTGACTGGTGAACTGTTTTGACTAAAGGGAAAACCTGAGATGACTCTTTCATCCTTGTCACAACTGCTTCACACACTTAACAAGATGAAGCCAAGCTCCATAAAACAATGCAATTTTCTATTTTCATCATTCACCAAACACTTGCCCTCCTCTGAGGACAAGGCTACCACATTGCACCTAGATTTTCCCACTGACACGTTCACGCCAGGGAGTCAACAACAGTTATCAGGGCAAGATGAAGCCGCCAGTCACACTCCCAGTGCTGTCGTCAATATGCTCTTACAAGACATCCGTGGCTACATCCCCTTGCAGTCAAACAGGCCAGCCAGGCCAGGGAGGCCCTTTGCTTGTGCACAGACTGGGACGGAGGGTCAACCAATTCAAATGTTAGATGCAAGAGCCTTTTGGTGAGATGAGCAATTTGCTTTAACAACAAGGTAGATTTGTGAAGGATTTAGCCCTGGCTTTACTCAGTTACAATGACAGCCACAAGAAGTGTGATTGGGAAATTATTCTTAAAATGCCAAACAAGAAATATGTAATCTTTTCCAAAAGTAGAAAGATTACTGTATCAAATAAGACAATGGAGGTTTAACTGCAATGAATATCAGAGCTTCTTATGCAACCAGATCAGAGACTGAAGCATATTCAAGGCATGCTGGTATTACTCACAATGTACCTCCATCCCACCCTACTCCTGAAGTGCACACCATCTACTGAAACTAACTATAAAAGTTTCAGATTTAAGGTCTTATATTACATTTTACATAGACATCTCATGCTTTACCAGAGTGGTGCTAACGTGAAATATAAACACACATATAAAAAACTGAATGAAAAGAAGTCTAGCACAAAAGGAAGCAACTGTGTCAGAGTGATGACTATTTTAATGAAGCTGCAATCAAAACCTCTGACCCTAAATACACAAGCGTCAAAACCACGTAGTCTTGAATGATCTTTTACATGCCACTTTGTTCATCCTATTAAGATGCTAGTTGTTTCTTTGATTTATCTGATAATAAATTTTTGATGACTAGTGAGTCTCATAAAAATTGCTCTGGTGCTGACTACATTGATTAATAAGCCTGAAGAATCGAAACTGTCAGAAATTCATGTGCAAAAGTAAATTACTGCCAAACATACATTAGATATTCCATAAAATATAGAATAAAAAAGGTTGATTTGGTAATTTTGTCTTGCATCAATTTGCTTGATATAATTTATATTCAGGATCATTACTGTCAGTCCTTGCGTACCTTTCCTTTTTTTAAAGTCAACATTAGAGTAAATCTAAATTTGGGACAGACAAGAAATGAGCAGGAGACAGAATATCAAATGTAATAATCAAAACTAACATTCAGAATTTAGCTTAGAAATTAGATCCAGTTGAAAGATGACTAAAAGCATTCTTGCAGAGTTGCAGCTTTTTAAAGTAAAATTTACTTCTATCTTAAAAGTCAAAACTGCCACACACATATCCATGCCTAAATCCCATTCTTCCAAACCTGTGCTATCTCCACATCTGAGCCTTTGCATGTAGCAGGTTCTTGCAATGCATCTTTGAAAAGTCCTGCACTCTGTGGTCCCACTCTCTTTCCTTGCATAACTCCTCAAAACATTTAATGTACAGGCAGTCCCACAAAACTGAATTCGAGCAGGCCAACGATAGGGATCTGTGTGTGCCTATGAAGAGGGATGAAATTTCTCCTTTTCCTGTCAAGGAGAACCATGCTTACAGCACTGGGTTTAGGATTTGCTCCATTTACTTCTGCATATATTTACCATCATGTGACAGTATTTAGTTGCAAGTTACATAATTGTAGGATTGAAGACCCATCCAATTAGGAATTTATAAAGTAGGCTTTATGGGTAACAAAAAGGACTCAGGGATCACTGTTCCCCATTCAGTGAAATAAATGCTGCTGTTTACATCTAGCACTGGAGCCAGCTTCTTAAAACACCTGGCAAAACTATGAAGAGGGCCAGTATTCTTGCATTTATTATTATTGTTTTGGTGAAGCTGAAGCAATTGAACTGGTTAGCATCCTAAGTCATTCTATTTACTGTGTATGCCACCACTCACTCTTTCCCCAATTTCTTAACCAGGTTTGATAAAACAAGAAAAACTACAGGGTATTTTTTCCTGGGATATTTGATACTAACTCATTTTCAGTATATCAGATTCTTAGGGTTAAATTATTCATGTGGTTGGGTAGAGTGCAGAAGAAAAGCTGTAAGCAAAAGGACCTGCCTAAACAAGACCTAAATCTGATTAATCCCAGCTTAAACAGTAGAATATTTCTTGTTTGAATGAAGTGTTGAAATGCAGGACTGAGAAATCCTGTGTCATATACAGTAGCAGCTGCTGATTTTCAGGTTATATTCCTCAAGAAAAAGTTAATTTTAATAGCAAGAATTTAAAATGAAATCTGATCATAACCATTTTCAACACTGTGCCTTAGGTGAAAAGGGCTGTAAAAGTGCATATAAACTAGCAGTATGGCCTGCTAAAATAAAACCATGGCTTTTTAAAAGTTTGTCAGAGCTTGCACTACAAGTGACTCCAGCAAATTACACCAAAATCATTCCCACCTCAGCCTTCCACTGGATAAACCGTTGATAAAGGTAATCAAAATTAGGGACATTTCTCTATCTAACTGATACCCCCTCACCAGGAGGGTAAAAAAAATGCTAAAGATCACACAAGACCCTCAAATAATGTGAGGCTGAAATAAGAAAATGGAGTTCAATAAAAGCCAACATATAATAAAATAGATATGACTGTGTAGAGAATAGATATTGCAGACAGTTCTGCTTGATTATAAAAGCACCACTTTTTAATTTATCTCTCAAATAAAACCAGCAAGTGTGTGCAGTAACTCCTCCTGTTTGGTTGTAAAGAACCAATCTGAAGGAGAAAACAAGAAAGCAAATCAACTGAATTTTGAAGATTGCGAAGGGTGAGCAGGCTGAACACTGTTTATTGTTAGCTACAGAAGTTTAGCAAAAAACGCTTATTGCTGTCATTTTCCACATTAGTTCTTAATTAGTATTTTGTCTGCCATTTCCTAGTTATTCTTCTTACTATTGCAGTCTCCAGGATTTTCTTTAAAATACTCTAACCTTATTGTTACTTACTGTAAAGTCCAAATTCTGTTTTTTACAATATCCTCACCAAAAAAGAAAAAGAATAAATTAGGTGAGGCACCTTCAGAGAACAGTCAAATTTCCTGTATGCATTTTGAACACACTCCCTTTGGTTAATAACAACACTACCCAGAAATTTTGAGGAAACTTCGTGAATCCATTGGAGACGAGGAGCACATGCACCATGCCCACAGCAGCCAGAGCAGCAGGGCACACTACAGGATATAAGAACCTAAAACTGTGGCAGTTCTGGTAAAGTCTAAAATCAGGCAACAGATCATCAGCTTTGTATCCTAGGCATAACATATTAAAAGCCATCATGGTTCACACAGTAATTTTCATACCAAGATGTTGCTCTAAAACACATTTTCCCAGAAAGTATCCTGAAGCAATCAGATGACAGTAAGATAAAATTAATCTGGTACTTTCCCGGCAGCTTGCCCTAATAAGCATCCTTTTCCAATATTGCACCTTGCTTTATTTTCTTTATTTCCTTAACTTCTGCTCTCAAATAGTTTTGTTAATATCTGCTCTCAATAATTTTGTGTCTCTATCTAAACACATTTTTAACAGCCCTTTAAAACTACTGACAGCAGAACTAAATTCAGTATCAGCCTCAGCTGATGTTGAAAGTTGTAAGTTCCTATTCCTGTACTCTCTAACCCAAGGCTTCTTTTAGGCCTTTCAGATATAGCATTGAACTGTGAGCTGACAGTGCACTGCAGTTATATATTACATCTCTTGAAACATTTTTTCAGAGCCAACTGCTTTCTGGAAGGCAGTATTCTCTCCTTTTTATCTCCTGCAATCATAACCACAATGTGTGGTATATCATACATACTTTATTCACTTCTTCACCTTCTTTGAGCTGCTTTAAATACACCATGCAGAGGCACAGTTCATTAGTGGTCCAGGACAGTCCAGATTTTCACTGTTGTCTTTCACCAACTTCATCACGTTTACAGTATGAAGAAAAATGGACTGGCCACTTGGTAGGAATAGAGCAGCACTCTCAGAGTATGCAGGGATGCAACAAGGAGGGCCAAAGCCCTCTTGGAATTAAATCTGGCAAATGAAAAATTCAACAAGAAGGGCTTCTTCAAGCACATCAGTACCAAAAGACTAGGGAAAATATGGGCTCACTGATGAATGAGGTGGGTGCCCTGATGATGGAGGATACTGAGAAGGCATTGTTACTGAATGCCTTCTTTGCTTCAGTCTTTACCACTAAGACCAGCCCTCAGGAATCCCAGCCCTTGGAGGTAAGAGAGAAAGTCTAGAGGACAACCTGGACAGGCTGGAGAGTTGAGCAATCTAATGAAGATTAAAAAGGAGAAGTGTAGGGTGCTGCACCTGGGGCAGAATAACTCCATGCACCAGTACAGGCTAGGGGTTGACCTCCTGGAAAGCAGCTGTGCAGAAAGGATCTGGGAGCCCTAGCAGATAACAAGTTAACCATGAGCCAGGAATGTGCCCTCGTGGACAAGAAGGCCAAAAAAGAGTGTCCAGCAGGTCGAGGGAGGTTCTCCTCACTCTCTACTCTACCCTGATGAGGCCACATCTGGAGTACTGTGTCCAGTTCCAGTCTCCCCAGTTCAAGAGAGAGAGGGAACTACTACAGAGCGTCCAGTGGAGGGCTATGAAGATGACTGAAGAACTGGAACATCTCCCTCATGAGGAAAGGCTGAGGAACCTGGGGCTGTTTAACCTGGAGAAGACTGAGACAATCTTAATGTTTATAAATATCTAACGGGTGGCAGTTAAGAGGATGGGGCCTGTCTCTTTTCAGCAGTGCCCAGTGATAGGACAAGGGGCAACAGGCACAAACTGGAACACAGGAAGTTCCACCTCAGCATGAGGAAAAACTTCTTCACTTTGAGGGTGACAGAGCACTGGAACCAGCTGCCCAGAGAGGCTGTGGAGTTTCCCTCGCTGGAGACTTTCAAAACCCACCTGGACAATGTCCTGTGCAACTTCACATAGGTGAACCTTCTTTAGCAGAGGGGCTAGACTAAATGATCTCCAGGGATCCCTTCCAATCCCTACTGTTCTGATGACTCCAGGTCATCTACAATTTTTAGTCAGAAACGACTGTATATTTGCTTCCAAATATCTGAGGACAACATTGAGCGGTTCCAGGTCAGATCCCTGTGGAGCTCACCAGACATGTCCTTGTTGGCAATTATCTGCCAAGACCTACCAGACAGTTGTTATTCTTCTTTTTGTTTTATTGAAATTATAACATGCTTATTTTCTAATGAGAATGCTGTGCAGCTGTAGAAGCTAAGTGTTTCACAAAATTCTGTGTGGTTAAACAGTTGCCTTGACCAATCAAATCTACAATATTTCTCCAGGAAACAGTTTTCAAAATCATATCATGACTTAATTTTACAAAGTATACTCATGCTTCAGTCATATTCTTTAAATCTTCTCTAGAGGAATCCCATGTATTTTCTTCAGAATTTAACCCCAAATTGATGTCTGAGTAAACTAGGTCATAATAATCCATTTTGGTCTATTTGCTTTCCTGATGTTGGAAGGATACTAGCACTTCTGTCAACTTGGGCATTTCCCTGACACCACAGTTATAATTAAGACTGAACTCTAGTGAGTTCAGACTCTGTCAGTCAAGTCTCCTAAACATTCCGAGTGCACATCCACAGGCCTGGAGGTTTAAAACCATCTCTGACAATAAAATGTTGGTGAGGCTTCTACTTCATGGACTAAGAAATTACTCAAGTTCCCTGAAAGATCATCCTGCTTGCACTGAACATAGAAGAAAAAGAGAAGAACATTACTTACCTTCCTACCTTCCTCATTATTAAAAATCTGACTATCATCATTCTGAAAAGGATCCATGTAATTTTTAGGATTTATCATAATCAGATACCCATAACCAGTCTGTCTGATGACTAAGGGACTAACAAGATAGATTCTATTTTGGATCAGCTCTCTTTCCCACTGTACATACTTAATTCAATCCCACCTATAATTTTTCCTGCTCAGGGTGCCACCTGCCTGCAGCTGCACAGCTCTCACTTTGCTCGCTCAGAACCCAACCTGTCCTCTAAGTCACGTCCTCAATTCTGTTTCTTACCAGTTTCTTTGACACATCCCTACCTGCTTCTCATTTTGGATTTTACCACAATTACAACTGATTTTTAACTCTGCAGCTGATGTTGTCTTGCCCTATAGTTAGATGTAAATTTGCCTTGTTTCCCTCCTCAAAGCCTGTATCCTACTCCTGTATTCTCAACTTCTGCACTTCTCTCACTTCTTCTTTCCAATTCTTCTTCTAACACAGCCCTCGACAGCCACCCCAGTGACTTAAACTCTGGATTATCATCCTTGACGTGGTAAATGGATTACTGCATAATATTCTAAACTTTATATGAAAGTTCACATCAAAAGGAATGGTAATATCAGTAGTTGGACCAGTATTTATATGTGCAGTATCTATATTTGTCAGATACATCACTGATAGTTTTGTTTTTATTACATATCCATCTTAGTAATATATAAACACAAATATACAGAGATACTGTTTTTCTTGTTTATCTTTCAACATGGGTTCCAGTTTGCTCTTCTTCAGGGAAGAGTTACAGATTTGCATGTAAATGTCGTCTGAAGATGTCAGGACTCTGAGTCATCTATTTTCTCCCTTGGAAATAATGTACTAATACATTTATCAATTTTTAAAATAGAGGCAATAAATACAACATTTGGTTGGAATATGAGTCAGAATTTTCATATAAAATATACAGTACTATGCCTTCAACACAACAGAATCAAATGTAAATGATGTTTTTATATTACACAGAATCACAGAATATTCATGGTGGGAAAGGACCTCCTAGAACACCGAGTCCAAACATACCCATAACAAAAACACACCTAAAAAAACCCCAAATGCCTTAATACCCTGATCAAACATGACTTCAAAAACACAAAATAACCCCCTACATGCCTGCCACTAGAGCATGTCCTGAAGCA
>JAAGNO010014913.1:24130-41911 GCA_033439905.1 Ceryle rudis
AAATAACTTTCCAACCTAGAGGTTGTACTATGTATTGTACTGCCTATTGCTTCTAGGAAGAGACCATCAAGGTTGTTGTCAGACACATAAAAATAACTTCCTATCTTTTTATGTTTTACTGTGGACTAGTAACATGGACAGTTTTACTGAAAAAAAATATTTCAATTCAGTGAATAATTAAAGACATTATTTCCTAAGCAAATGTTTAGCAATTGTACACAGAGTTTTGAATTAAAAGGAGAAGACCCAGCACGAGGGATTTTATTCCATTTACACTGTTAAGAAAGTACTAGTATCTGTACTTGAATTACCAGGGTTGTAGACTTTTGTAAATCAGTCCAGGACAAAAGAAATTTGAATTCTGGACATCTCTTTCAAAACACTACAATCTGCATGCAAAAAACATTGTAAAAAAATTCTATTCCAATCTGTAAAATGTTACTGTACCTACTCAAAATTAGTACTTCTCAAAGGTTTGTAATGCTTGCTCTTTCACATACCTCATGTTACTAAGTAACTCTTAGAAATGAACAACAAATTCAGGACAGTATCAGTCTTTGTGCTTTCCTAGCATGTCTAAATCACATTTATTTATCTTCTTGTCAGCAAAACTCCTTAACATAGATGTAGAGGCTTGCATATTTCCCCTGGATATGAAGCTACTGCATGGATTATGAAAGAAGGGCGTAGCTGATAACACTTTGCCAAACACACTACAGGAAAAAAAGTCAACACAGCTACAGTATATAAGAGACATGTAATACTTACTATTTATATGTTTCTGAACGAATGTATTCAAAAACATGCGATACTCCCAGCTGGAACTGGTCAGCAATAGGGGTAACCCAAGGATTGTTCTCTGCTTTGAAGACTTGCTTTTGACCAGTCAAATCCAAGTTACCTGAAAGTGATTAAACAAAACAGCACTTGAAAAAATATGAAATACAAAAAAATCTGAAAGAAATATCTTGCTGTGAATATAAAACTTTTCATTCATTTCAGAGAGCACAACCATCACAAGTATTTCAGTCTTAGTGAACAAGAAAAGGAGGATATAATAGTTCCCACCACGATGGATGCAGTTTCACTCTTCGTTTCACAGTGCTACTACCATACTGCACAACAGGATTAAACTTGGCCCACTGCATCTAGTATTTATCTATCAAAGTTGTTTTTATCTATCAAAGTAGTTTTAAGCAGGACTTAATAGTGCATAGGTGTTGAGATCTTTCTACCATGGCTTTCAGGAATGAAAGGAGAATAATGCTGTGGTAGGAGTTTGGTCTGCTGAAGCTTAGCATTGCGAAGTATTTCTCAATCACTGCTCCAAGCATCATGTCATCAAGTGATGCCTAGTAAGATTTTTGCCTTCCTACAGCCCAATGTATTGTTTGTACCCAGATCCTACCACTGCTCTCTATACCAAGAAAAACAAACAAAAATGTTATTCTTGCAATATGCCAGTTTTACTATTGTGTTGGCAGGAAGACTTAAGAGACCTATTAGGGGGTTGCCTGGGGTTTTTTTGTTTGTTCATTTGTTTTGCAAATGTTTACCACTCGAAACAGTATACACTGAACTGAAAGTCCTCACGACTGTGGATACAGCAGCCTGAAACCCAGGATGGTCTAGCCACTTAAGTGTTCTCTTGTGTTCTTTAAATTAAAATAAGAAATATGTGCAACATTTTTGTGAATTTTATGATGAAGAGAGGTCCACTCTCTTTCCAGAAATCTAAAGTAACAAATAAAAAAAAAGAAAGGAAGATCTTCAGCTACAGAAAACAAAGCAGAACAACATTACAGTGTTTTGAAGACTGACTGAGCCAAGCTGTCAGAGAAATCTGTAATCTACCTGATAAACTAGCTTTTCAAAATTAAAGGCACTTGTGTAAGCTGCATGAACACACACGCATGCTAAGGGAGCTGCTGCAAGCGAGCTGCTGCAAGCCATGTGCTTGCTGGCACATTCTACATTACAGCTAATCTTTGATGTGTTTCTCACTGTAAAAAGGGTCAACGCAATTAGAGTAAAGACAGGCCATTATACCATGTAAAAAGATGTCATGCATCTCATATTGGCCTATCAACAAGTTACCATTACCTTAGCAGGCTCATCTGTCAGCTGTCTGAGGCCTGTTCTTTTGAAATAACAACAGGCAGGGAGCATGTCACCCCTCTGTCAGTCAGGCAGCAATTGCCCTCACTACCGCATGCTTCAGTGCGCCTCGTTAGGAGCCTCGCACCCATCTCCTTTATTAAGGGACTCGGCAGACCTGTTCTAACAAGGATCAGGAAGCAGGATTAAGTACTGTAACAAAGAGGATGTAATAAGCTAGAAACTGGTGTGTCTAAATCTATGCTGGCTGGCTCAAGGCGCAGGCTCACGCTGCTCGCTATGCAGCTTTCAGGCTCGGGCCACCGGGGAAGCAAGCCAGCACTGTGATTAGCCGTAACCCTCTGACCGGTGCTGCTATGAAGATCATGTATCACTCAGGGGATTGCTTTGCAATTGCAAATTGGATTTTCCATTTTATTACCTGCAAAAAAACCCCGGCATACATTGCTCTCCAAAACTACCAATGCTGTAAGCACTCACTTGTAATTACAGCTCTGCAAGCACCACATCAAGGTAAAAGGATCAATCTCTGTACAACTAATAAATAGAGTTATATTTGAGGAGGCAAGCCTGGCATCATCACGGGTCAAATTCAGTGTTCCTTACAGGAGTAAGTCACACATTCCCAAAATCTCAATAGCCACGATCTCAGCTGAATCCTCTCATCCTGAGCCATGTCACAAATTTACCACCTGGGGAATGTTGTCATGTTTCCATCCTCACAGTGCAGTGTGCCCACTTCCCTCCCAAATAACCACTCGGCCCTTTTAAACATAATTAATTGTAATAAATACTATTCTACTAAAGCCAAATAAATCTTACAGTGAGGACTGCTCAAGCAAAATGAACTGCACATCCCCATGCCAAAGTAATCACTTAATTTTCTTTTGTCTTCTGTTTTTCCCCAAAACACCCTGGGGGAAGGTACAGAGAGTATTTTTCACCTTCAGAGGGAAAAGGCAGGCAGAGGCCCTAAGTGTAAATTAATCTAAATACAGAGGAAATCGGGGCACCTCAAAATCCAGCATCCACACTGAAATCCACCCCCTCCCTGCCCAGGATGCCCCTCTGCAGGCCCGGCCAGCAGCAGCCAGGCAGTGAAAGGGCAGCTGCTACCTCACAAACTGAAGTTTTAACTGAATAATTTAATGAAGTGTTGTAGCGTCTGTCGTTGTGGCAAGCACCAGGCTGAGAGTGGGTGCCTCACAGAAAGCTGTAACGACAGGACACCTGACTCCTTTAACTGTCCCCTGTTCGATATGGGAAAAGAAGCGGAATTTCCATCTGCAAATAAAGGATACAAATGGGCAGAAAATTAAGCAGGATGAGAAGTCACAGAGAGCCTGCCCCATCTTATGAGCATTAGGGAGGAAATAAAGTGTACCACTGCTGCCATAAGGTAGGAGAACCACTTGAGAACAAAGAAGCTGTATAATTAAAACTGGGACAGGATGAAAAGATGACACTCCTGCATAACCATTTATGGCTTGGGACCATATCCTAGTATCTGTTTTGTGCTTACAGCGAAACCATGTGTGAACTGAGGGCTTACCTAACTCTGCTCTGGCTAAAGAACATCCCGGAGTCCCAAGCGTGAGGCCAAAGTCTCTGTCATCTCAGAAACAGAACATGCTGGGATAACACAGGAGCCCTGCACGAACCCTTCTGCCCCACTGCACTATGGTGAGCCCAGCAGCATGGAAGAGATTATCAAACCTGCCTGAAGTGATGGCACTGGTAGCAGGCTCACTGCAGGAGAGCTGTGCAACTGGACACCTTACAGATGTGTCCCGGTCTCCCTGCCTAGAAGTTTTTTTACAGCAGCACTGTGATAAAAAGTGGTGGTGTTATATCCCTGCAGCAGTAGAACCATAGGCCAGGGAAAGAGCCATGGCAGATGCGCCTTCATGCATATTGTCTAACGGCAGCATCAGCAGAACACTATCCCCAGGCCCTTTGGAAATTTATATACTGTTCTGCTACAGAGATCACATCAAATCCCTCGGATATTTTTAGTAAGCAAAATACAAAATTGCCTCTAGTAAAAATACAGTACTAAAGATTCAATCACAAAGTATATTAGGGTGGGAGATTGCATCAGTCATTCCTGGTTTCTTCTATCTATCTACATCAACCTATTAAAAAATATTTATCATCTCTAAAATTTGGTGTTAACTAGTAGACTCAAGTTGTATTACTTCATTAACAGACAAGGTTTCTGCTGCTTTGCCATACTGAAAGAGAACAACTCCACTGAAATGCATCACAATCACACACCTCTAGTAAGAGAGGAAGAAAGGGCTATGCTGAAGACTAGTCAACACAGCCCCTTTCCTAGAGCACAGAAATGTTTTTCAAATTAGAGTGCCTCAAATGATTCAAATAAATAAATAATCAAAACTATATATTCCAGAACCCAGGTCTAACATGCTTAAAAACCTTTTAATTTCTAAGCCTGAAGGGTACTTTTTTTAAGCTTTCTATCTTGAACGGACTAGATTTCCAAGTAGGAAGAATGCAAAGTGGACATCTGCTGCTACCAGGGAGCAGACACTGAGAAGAGAACAGAATCTGGAAAGAGAAGAGCAAACAAAGGTCTATCAGACTGTTGTGGATAAAAAAGCCTTCTAAAAGGAGACAGCTGTGTGGTCTTAGAAATACCTGATCATGGCTTTTTTTTTTTTCCTGTCTCAGCACTCACTGTATCTAAATATGATCCTGAACTGTTAAGTTCGATTGGATCTGTGTGACTGAACTTTTGTGTTTAACTCACAGTAAAATCAAATTGTTTGTATGCCCAGTTATTAAGCTGTGCAGACCCGAAAACTGTCTGCTGCCCAAATCTCATTCGCTGCCACCTACAACTGGAAGCCACAGCAAACAGAGCTACACCAAAACAACCCCTTGAAAATTCAAGGACAAAAATCAACATATGCATATTTTTAATATTAATGCATTCTAGCTTAGTGCCATCCATTGACTAAAAATAGCCATTTATCGCTGGTTAAATTCAGAGCTCTCACAGCCATGGGTGGACAGAATGGACATCTTATACGACAGTGGGCACACCCATCCTCAGTGACGTTAAAGGGAAAAGGCAGCTACAGTTTCTCTGCACCTTCCTCAATAACTCTATCCTGCATTTGGTCTAATAAAATGATAGTTAATGTTTCTTTTCATTTTCCTTCAGTGCTGTTGAAATAAAAAGCGGCTCTGTGAACATTCAGATTTTGCCCAACTGCCTGCAAAGGTCAGAAAAGAGCTCATAAAAGCAAATAAAATGCTGCCTCCCACAGTTTTGTTTGCCGAAAATGTCGGAGGCAGGGATAATGCTACCTATCTCTGGGACCAAGGGTGTCTTCAGTCTTCCCAGGCTCCTCCTGCCCATTAGATGCAGCCTGCAAGCACCTCTTATATGCAACTGTAAGCTTTTCATCCACTTGAGACGTATGATATATGGAGTGTACAATATTTACCCAATGTATGCATAGTAAGGTATGACTAGTGTGCATAGGCATTACTTCAATACAAACAAAAGAAAACAGAAAGAACACAAACCTGACGTCCTTTCCACTCAAACGCCTCTTGGCAACAAATTAAATACTTCCAAAAATTAAAAGGTGAAATAAAGTAATTAAACAACGCTGACATTTGAGAAGTGAACATTGGCATTCAGCATAAGAAACATGATCCTAGCTGTAAAATGCCAGATCAACGGTTCTTCATAATGGTTTAAATTCATCCCTAGTGGAGCTTCATTAAAATCAATGGAAATAATTTTAGCCTGTATACAGTTGAGTTTCACATCTGTGTTCCACTGATATTCTGACTCACCTTCCAGCCTACACTCTACTGCACTGACCTCAAGGAGAGTTCTCAGGCTGCCACACATCCCTTTTAGCAATTCTCTTAAGACCGCAATTTAAATGTTCTTTCCCTTTACAACACAAAGGTCTTACTCTCTCGCTGTCACACATAAGGACAGGAGGAATAAAATTAGTTTTATTTCTTTATTTAGAGATAAATACTCTTGAATCCTGTTTTATTAAATGCTAAGCAAGAGTTCATTCCACAACACTAAATTTAACCTTAGGTTATATGTAAAAATATGTCTGTCCTGGCTTGTTTTAGATTTGCTTTACACTACAGGGCTTACAATTTTATTACTTTTGTGGCACGTGCTTTGTCTCCATCGAGAGAGATTGGTTTAAGCATGGGGGTGGAAGAAATATCATGACTGTTATGTCATAAAAATGATACCGAAACAATTAATTGTGTCTTAAAAAAATCTATGTAAAAAAAATATGAATATATATACTGATTTCTGTGCTATGAAGTGTTATCAAAAGCAAATTATTTTTAAACCAATCTTAAAACATGTAAGCTGTGCATCAGTAAATCATATCATTCCTATAAACAAGTAAGAGCATCTATGCTTTGAAGACCTCTATGATTTTTTAAGGATTAGTAGAAGAAGAGAGTAAACTGTATTCATAAAGGAGCTGTAAGACAACAGAGATCAAAGACTTCTTAGTATGTAAGTGAAGTGCAACTCAGTCTTTTTGGAACCAGCAGAAATAGTCACAGAAATATTCAGTATGATAAACAAATCTACAGTTCCATAGCATATGTCAAAAGTATGCATTTGCTTATTGATGAGTTTCTAAGCATTAAAAGAAAACAACTAGTAAATCTAAACCTAGACCTAAGCACCTCCAGAAGATCAATCCCAGCCACACTTTTGTCCTCTTGCCCCTACATTCTTGTACTGAAGAAGGCCTAACAGTATCACTTGGAGTCGCCAGCACCTCAGAGAACTGTGAAATGACATTTGTGGCGGTTTTATATAACAGAAGGAAAGGTTCATGTCTCAAATAACTAAGACATCAGATTCAGTAGACACAAATTAACCAAACAGATGCTCCAGAGCATCCATCAGAAGGAAGCTGGCTCCGAGTCTTCCTCTGACTGCTTTCCTGACCTCACAGTCAGGAAACTCACCTGCGAGTGTTAGATGGGAAGCCCCAGGGTAAGAGAAGGCTGAATGAGCAATCTCAAATCCCAACACTGTAGCTTAAGCCCATCCTTAGTTTTACAATTATTTTCAGGGACAGAAAACAGGAATGCAGATATTGTAACATCACGCATTATTCTAACAACTTCTTAGATGTAAATGAGAATTTCCAGTAATTTCCAGCTCAGAGACTAGACCTCAACTTGAATGTTCACTTGAACACATTTAACAGCAGATCTCTGTGTCAGTTCAGTAGTTGAAGAATTTAACAAAGACATTTCAAACAGAAAAACATCTGGTCTGAAAAACATCAGGATGGAGACTCTGCCAGTGCTGTCTTGTTCAAATGGTTGGTCACTGTTGAAACGCATTCTTTATTTCAGTGCTGAACTGAACTGCCTTAGCTGTCAAACATTGCTGCTGCTTCTGCCCATCCACCTGGAGAAAGATGACCTGTGCTTTCTTCTCATGGAGTCAGGTGAGATCAGCAGCTAAGTCTCCCCTCACTCTTCCCTTTGATAGGTTAAATAAAGACTGTGTTTATTCTGTGTGATTCCAGAAGAGCTATTCCATTTGCTTCAACTCTTAGCAAAAGGACCACAGTGGAAACAAAAAGAAAGTAAAAGCAGACCAACTAAATCCTGAATTTTTCACCCTGAGGTAAAGGTGAAGTGATACAGGGAAATATGCTATTCCTCAGCTACTGCTACTACAATTCTATGGCAAGAGGATTTTACTCCTCAGCACAGTTCCACCTCAGGCTTTCATAGAACAGAGTTTAAAACAAAGCAAATTTAGTCCCAAGACACTTATACAAAATTCCAGCATCACAGCAAAGGTCAACCAGAATCATTACACCAAAGCATAACAGGGAGTCTGGCATGAGGAGACTTCCACTCCAGAATGGGTCTGGACTGAAGATGAAGCCTGGGAAAGACAACAGAATGGATGAAATGCTGAATTTCTCCCTTAAACCACGTCACGTACTAAGTATAGACAGAATATAGACCTAACCTGGCAAGGCAAACTCACATTTCCATACTCAGGAGGAGTGGTTAACTTTCTGGGAACAAGGGAAGAGCCCTAGCAGTTTGTACCATGACTCCGCACAACAAACCTCACCTTAGTAGCACAAGTAGCAAAAAAGAGTAAATAATACTAACATTCAAAGATAAAAGCCACAAAGCAGGAACTTATTCAACGCAGCACACAAGGCACACCTAGCCAATGGCTGGTACTTCCATCTGACAAGTCATGCTGTTTCAACAGCCAAACTCCACCACACACAGCCTTCGGTGCCAAAGTAACCAGCACAGCTGATGCCATCATGCAGGTAGTTAAGGGGGATGGCAGAAGGAACAGAATTTTCACAGAAATCCAAGAAATTACTTCAAAATGTTTTCCTGTATTCTAAAATTATTACAAATTACATATGACTCAAATTAATTCCTCTCAGATCTCTAATGTAAGAGAGAGACCATTACTAGAAGACCTCCAAGTTTCACCAGTTTCTTTGAAAGGTGACTCATTGTGCTGGAAATATCATTTCCTTCACTGCTCTCTGTAGCACATGTCCGGCACCTACCAGGATCTCAGAGGGCAAACCAACAGTCACTGCTAAGTGTTCCCAGTGAAGAAACCCAAGGAACACACTATGAGGCAGACAGGTTTTGAAACAAGGAGAATTAACATGATGTCAAAGCAGTTTAACATCAAAGACATTTTAATGGCACAGGAAGTATTACAGGCTTAGAGGATCAGCATCCCAATTTATTTTGAAATATAGTGCACATTTTTTCCAACTTCAGAAACTCCCCTGGGATTCTCAATTACACAGGAATTCAACAGAGCATTCTCTCTTTGAAGGGTCCCTATCAGACCAAAATCTAGTTAATTTAAAAATATGAGTTCAAAAAGGATTCACTGTATTGCTTTTGCCCCGCACCTTTGAAACTTCCATTCAAACACAGGTTGCCAAGCTCAGAAGAGCGAAACCACCTTTAAGTACTAGGAAACATGTAAAAATATCACCAAATTTAGCAACAAATATAACATTTGCTCAGATTGGGTCTAATTGGTTTACAGTACACTTACCTACCACAGCTCCGACAGAACTTATGAAATATTTCCTAACAGAAACTTCATTACTATGCTGATGGTACTTAGAATCAGAGTACAGTCAACATTAGGGAAGCCTACACACACACTGTAGTCAACGGAGAAGCAACAGTAGGACTTGCATATTTTAAAAACTAATGTAAGATCAAGTTTGACTCTTGGAACATTTGGCAAGAATTACAGCAGTGTATGGAAATAAATGCCTGTGGTATAAATCTAAATAACAGGCTATGGAAAACATCTTTCTGGGTATAATGAAACTGTAGAGTTGTCATCTCTAACCATACACCTTAACTCCCATCAAGTACTCCGCAGAATCAGCCGGGTCTCTAACTACAGAAAAAGTGGTGGGGTTTGGTGGTAGTGGTTTTTTGGTTTTGGGGTTTTTTTTTGTTTGTTTTTGGTTTTTGATTTTGTTTTTTTTAATTTAATTTTTTTTTTCCCATTTTTAACTTAAAAAAGCCTGAAGTGAGAAAGAAAATTAGAATATTCACAGATTTTCAGAGGTGCTTTTCTTACGTAAATACTCTGTGACCTATCTCGTTATGTACATTTTTCTATCATTATGTTATTGCTTGACTAATAACTGCTACATCAGTAGTCCCAGAGAACAAGTTATTTTTTTTATCCAATGTTCCTTACTTTTTTACACCACCTATGCCTTGGTTCCAAAAGTAGAAACAAGTTATTTCAAAATTGCAAGGTATCAAATGAGCTGCTCCAGTGCTCAGAGCTGGTGTCCAGGATGTTCAGGCTTCCAACAAGCACTGCAGACCTGTAGTTGCAGGTATAAGTACTGTGTTGTGACACAGGCAGAGCAGTTTATGAAGGGGTTTGGCATTTATGTCAAATATATTTAGAAAAGAAATATCTTTTGTGAAATAAGTGATTCTTATGTTTGCACGTGTGTTATAATTACTTAAGTAAACTGCTATTTCAATTAATATTAACGTGAACAAATAACTGCAGCAGCTACTTTGTGTAATATAATATTAAATCCCAAATTCTAGAGTAATTTCAAAAGCTTTAAATTTAAAACGTCTTTCTGTGATGGAAATATTGAGACTTCTGGCAGGATTCCTTGAACTTTCTATTTAAAGCCAATCCTTTATCCACAGAAGATAATTTAGGTGTTCAAAACTAAAGATGGTGAAAGAATTACTTAGTCATGACAACGTACACATTTAATTTGAAAAACGTTTCACCCTCCCTAAAAAGGAACATGGCCACTTACCCCATCAAGTTTTTTGGTTTGTTTTTTTCTTTCCTTATTTTAATGAGCTTGATTTTTCCACTTTTCAAATATGTACCTAACTTCACAGTTTTTGGAGCATCTTCCTTTACCCAAGAAAATGATTTGATAAACTAGAACAGTATTGAATAGCATACTTAGAAGCCACTGATGCCAACATTCAGTTTTGGAAAATGAGGAAGGCAATTAAAAATGAATCCTTAGAAATAGCTGATCTTCCCACATGCATAAAGATGAGCGAACTCCGCGCACGTGTGAGTACCATGTGTTGGCGGCACAGTAACGAACACAATCAACATTAGAATCTGGGGTTTAAAATTCCTGCCATTTGTTTTCACATCAAAAGCAAAAGTCTACAGTTAAGCTCATTACATTCTCTGGGTGGCTATTTACATTTAGCCACAGTTTTGTGAATATGCTGCACCATATACTACTCTTACACTCCTGACTCTGCTAAGAAAATCTTTTATGTGGCACATATGGATCCACCCAGATGACTACACTTAAAACACCATCATTGATCTTACTAATTGCATCTGCCACTTTACGTGGTTCTTGTTTCTACTCTGCTTTCTTTCCCAACACCGTTCCAATTGTTAAACGGTTAGAATACACAAAGTGACAGATTTAGTGCTTCCTTGGCAATTTATATAACTGACTGCAACTCTGTTGTTGCAGTGAATCATGATTTATTTGTCTCACAATGCAGCACATAACCTTTTAAATGCTAGGGAAAAAAAAAAGCTAGCGCTTCTTTAAAGTTTATATATGACTGCCCACCACCATTCCTCATGAACGGGTTTTTGAGAGACAAATGATAAAAACAAGCTGCAAATTCCACCCACTTACTCCCAGCCATTTCCTGCGTTCATCACTCACACGTACTGTATTTACAGACAAGCTCCCTCACCCAGAGCACCAGTGCCCTCTTCTAGACCTCTCTTTTCCTCTTGGGTAAGAATACTTTTCTTAAATTACCATACCTGTGCTAAACACAGAGAAGAATAATACTGATGTCCCCCCAGCCCCCTTACTGACACATGCTATGCCCAGTCGTGTCAGATGAAATGAAGAGCAGACTGGAAGGTTTTATTTATGGGTATCTCTCTCCATTCCAAAATGGTGATCCTAGTGCCTGCCTTTTCTGATACCCTAGTCCCCATGCCTTCTTCTGCATTTATTTCCATTACCTTTAATAAACAATTTAATGTACTTCCCCCCCTTCTCTTCATTCACATACACTGTTTTATTCTGGTGTTTATATTGTGCCCATCTCCCTGGTAAATGAACATCTAATAACTCATTGCTGTCCACCACTGCCCAAAATAAGCCAGCCATAAGCCTTCAGCACCTTTAATTATCAAAGTGATAATGAGAGAGGAAAGATTGTTTACTTTAAATGGAACAGCAGTAACTCCAATTAATGCTCATTGAAAAGCTATTTATCCAACGTGCACAGGATGAAGTATTTGGATAGTTTTCCTTACATTATAATTCAATTTTTAAAATTTAGGTGGTGGGAGAACTCAAAGCACATAAAAAAGTTTTTCCCCACAGACGGCGACTACAAAATTAGCAGTCCATTCATTAGGGTGTAACAGTCGCATACCACCTTTCACTGGCAGACTTTAAAACTATCTCTGAAGGCATGCTTCTCTAAATTGTTCTGCCTTGCAGAAGGGAAAACAGGGCTGCAGAGAAGTGACTTTTTCTAATAATTCAGGCAGATTCACGCTTGCCTGTGGCCTGCTCCTACATGATCTCAAACAAGCCCTCCAAAGCCCAGCCTGACGCTCCATTTACTAGAATCCATTCCCTAAATGTTTGCCTAGATGTTTAATACACAAGTAGGAACACTGCTTTGCAGTAAGTTGCAAGTAAACATGCTTGCAAGTTGCAGAAGATACAAATCCAGACTTGAGTGTAATGTTCTCTGGAAATGTTAAATACTTGAGGTAACTCCAGCACTGTGCATTGTGTAGGTGGCAGGAGAAATTACAGCAACAGATCATGAAGGAGGACCTTGGGTAAGACCATAAAATGAAACATTGGTAAATTAAAACACAAAGAGAAAAGTATAATTTATAGAATAGCATTTGAATGTTACAGAACGGAGGTGACAAGAACTTAAGCTGTGTGAATTCACCTCATGCTGATCAGGTGGGGGAAAAATTACAAGTCCTTTTTCTACCAGATTGTGATATTGTTCTGTGATGCAAACAAATGTTAACTAAAAGGAGAAATGCTTCCCTTGGCCATCCTGAGCTTTCCAGGTCAGTGCAAAATAAACATCAGGAATTTTGTTTTAAATGTTTCCATCTGGTTTGGACAATGATAGTAAATCCATTTCAAGTGAATTTGCTGTTACGCTTCTAAGGCAGCAGTATGTTTAGAACATTTAATTAGCCACAGAAAGTGGTTCAACACACTGCAGCATTTAACTTCCACTTTCTGAAAAAACAAAACTATAATTTAGGAAGCTACATAAAAGTACATTTACAAATAAAACATGCTTCTGAAATGTTTCTGCTGTTCAAAGATACTTTGACAAAAAGCTAAAGACAGTATACCTGTGTCGAGGAATAAACAGTTGAAATTAAGGAAAAGACAGCAACTTTCATTTACCAGCGGTGATGAGAAAATGAATAAATAAATAAAATTGCTCAACATCATATAGTCCACTAGACTGATAAAGGAAAAACCCCATGGCAGCTAAAGAAAGAAGAGTCAAACCAAGCATCTTCCCACACCTCAAAGCAAAAAAGCAGACACTTTGCTGCATTCAACAAAAAGCGTACATTGTAGCCTCTCACATTTATGCACGTGGCTGCCAGATTCTCTAATGGGTTGAAGCAAGTTCTTATGACAACAAAGAATTTTGCTTTATCAGGCTAACTACAATCACTATCCTTCCGAGTTTGGGGAATTATTATTTGGAAGGTACTAGTAGGAACAAAGAAGCTTCCCTATATAACAGTCACCCACAGTAAGAAACAATGACTAGACCCTACGTAACAGGTGTTTCAACACCAGGTAATTCATTGATGCTGCTACATTATTGCCAACAAAAATAACTTATGACAATCTTTAAAAAGATCTGAAACCAAATTCTGCCTTGGGGCAAAGAGGCACAACTTCTTCTGAAGTTAATGCCCCTCACATAAAATGGAATGCTGCAATACAAACTCAGCAAAATCAATACTTAAGTCTCAGAGCAAGACTCTACCTTATAGTTTGAAAGAAGCCACTTGCAATGATATTTACATGGCCAAACTACAAATTCAAAGTACATCAATCAGCTCCACTGCTTTAAGTGAAAGAGCTGTCAACTCACTCAGAAAGGTAGGCTACCAAAACAGAAAACCAAAAATTCGCCTTATTATACTCCAGTTGATCAAAATTCCATTTTTATAGCAACAGTCACAAAAAAAAGCTACACATACTGCTGTCATTTTTGCTTATTATAACTTTGGCTGATCCAAATAGTTTTCTCAAAACCTAGCCAGAGACAAGAATAACTGTGCAGCCCAATATTTCTAGGCTACATAAAGCAGGATGCGACACACAAACTGGGGGTCAGGTGTACTAATACATGAGGAAAACGTAACATGTAAAGAAAGTAATAAAACCAAACACACATCATCTTCTAGCCCCTCCTTCATATCCAGTTAGAGTGGAAAAGTGAACGTTTCTCGGGAAAATATATATTAGCAGCAATGATGACCTCAGCATAAAAATTTCTTAAGAGTTTGACAGCTTGTTCTGTTTCAAAGGGAACACTGTGCATCATTACCATGATTATTCAAATAAATAAATGACCATCCATAATCTTACCTAGTTCTGGGGGAAGCACAGTAAGACGATTTCCCTGGATATGAAGTTCCTTAAGCTGAGTGAGCTCACCAATTTCTTTAGGCAGTGATATCAGGTCATTGTCTCTAAGACTCAGCTAAGAGTGAATATAAAGAAGTCAGAACAATTTTCAGTTGCCATAAAGCAGCCTAAACCAGAACTCTACTCCCTCTGCCCCCACCTTTCTCCTAAATGCTCAATTCAATTTATTTACAAGTGTCTGCTGGTAAACAAGAAGCAGTTCCGAGTGTAGTGGTCTATTCCTGCAAACATACACTACTACTCCTCAAATTGACTAGATTCTATTCCTACAAGCGTTGCAAAAGTGAATTGATTTTCGAAGAATTTAGATAAATTACTTACTATCTGCAACTTTGTGAGCTTCCCAATATCTGGCGGCAGGATTTCAAAATCGTTGTCACTTAGATAGAGTGCACGCAGGGTGGCTGCAAATTAAATAGCAATATATAAACAGGGTGGCATATAACCCAACCATTTGAGATCTAATCAATAAAAGGGAGTCAGGTTTGATTAATAATCCTGACTTGGTGAAAAGCCTTTGACACACCTAGGGCTTGCAATAATAACAAAGAGGTCAAACTTAGATTTACTGACTTATTGTATTGTTGGCAAGTTCAGGAAACTGTTTATATTCAAAAGGACTGGCACAATTAACAATTTCTACAATAGTAGAATCCATCAGGTTCTGGCACATAGTCTCAATGCCAGCTGTCAGATTACAGTCAGTATTCTTTATTACCCCCTATTCTTATTCATTATATCAACTCGCATCCCAAACAAGTATTTTGAAGAAATCATAAGGTTTTTGTTGACAGTTACACATATATGTTAAGCTCTATAGAAAATACAGCCTAATACTGGGAAAGAGACCTTAAAAAGAGACCAATACAGAAGACTCAAATTGTAGAATTTTTATTTCCATGCTTGGTTTCTACAAAATTCACAAGAAAAGATGACCCAGCAAAACCATGTAGCTTGCAATTATTAACAAGCATACATCACAGTTTGGGAAAAAAAAAAAAAAAGGAGGCTCTCAAAGAACTGTTGGGTGCAGCAGGAAGAAAAGTGGTCAGGTCAGCAAAACCTCTGCTCCGCACCAGAGAGGGGATCCCATTTGTCTCACGCAGTTTACTCCTCCTCTTCTTTTCACTTCATTAAATGTGACCATTTCTGATAACTCTGACTTAAGAATTTCCCTCTGACAGGTTAGAATCATGAAATGTCTCAAGACAGCAGCACTCCTTCCTCTCCCTTCACCTGTCACTTTTGCTGCTAAATGCTAAATATCCTGAAGCCACTTCAGGATAGTACACTGCAAAGACCAATACGGTAGCAGAAACACTGAAATCCAGAAAGTGCCAGAATTCAAGTTGCTTAGGCAACCATAATGTAGCCCTTTTGCACATATGCATTACAATACCTTTATTTTAACTCTGAGTATGTACTTTTAACATGTGCAAAAGGCCAGCTTAGCTTTACCATACCTGTGCCAAGCTTTGGAACCTTAGCATATTTTTTAACATATTGGACACTTCAACATCCACATGCTGGTAAAATCATTTCAGTAATGAACCACCAAGAACACAATTGTTTCCAGAGTTAACACACAACAGTTGCCTTGCAAAACAATTTACTTTCCCAAGGCTTGCAAGCTTCTATAAAGTTTTAAGTGAGTATGGGACCCAAGGAAATATTACTCGGAGCAAACTAATATACCATTACTAACCAAGTCTTCTCATGTCCAATGGTGCCAGGCAACTGTATATTGGTGATAAATATTGCTGGGCTTACACAGAAATATTCAAGAGATATTCAGAGAAAAACAGATATATCAGAAAAATTCTGTTGGAGTTTGGTCTCCATCAAATAAATTTCAACTGCAGAAAGTAAAGCACCGTATCATCAAGATTTGTAGTTTTTAGAAAAGTTTCTTACTCAGATAGAAGAAGTTTCCTGGTAGGGAATTTTCATTTAAGTTGTTGTAAGTCAAGTCAAGAACCTCTAGAGCTGGTAAAGAGCCAAATCCCCTTGGCAAGGTGTTTAACCTGTTCATTCTGTAGGTAAAGAAGAAAAAAAACCCAAACAGAACATGACATCAGTATTCACTTTATCTAGTAGGAATAATACAGGCAAGAAGTGTTTCAATTTGTGAAAAATGTGGTTTATGCCAAGCTTCCCTTTTGTTTTGAAAAGGGGTTGATGTTACAATGTACCGAGCAAGCCTTTTACAAATGCAGACTGTTTTTTATTTCTCACTCCCATAAATATACCCTAAACATATGCACTTGCAAAAGATCCCATCTGGTATGTCAATCAGCAGACACACCTGAAAGATGAAGTGCAAGGCAGAGAAAGGTGCTATAATGCTGTGCTCAACTTAAACAGCATGTCACAGAGAAAGCTGGTCCCTGGTAGATGACCTATCTTCTAGCTAAACTACAAATTACCCTTTCGAACATCATCTTCACCCTCTGCCATTCCACCGTACCACACAATTCTTCACTATGGTACTAAGCACAACAAGGAATACCTCAGCTGCATGTTATTTATGTTCATTGGCAATTGCTGCTCAAACTCCTTAAGAACAGCAAATTCATGTCACTAGATAACTATTGAGGCACGTGCAGCATTAAGTAAATAAAATGTCCATCTTTTGATTGATGAGGCTTAGTTCAAATATACCTCAGTCAGTCAGTCTTCGATGGCTTAGGACAGCAGTTCCCACCAGCAACAGCCAGAAACATGTGGAGAGCTAACCAAAGGAAAAGATTGCTCTGATAACCTGGAACAGACAAGCTACAGAAAACAAGCTACAGTAACTTTTCTCACCTCAAAGGACTTGAACAAGGTGATACAGATAATCACAGAATCACTGAGGCTGGAACAGATCTCCAAGATCATCAAGTCCAGCCTATGACCCAACATCATGACATCAGCTAGACCATATTACTAAGCACCACATCCAGTCTTTCCTTAAACACCTCCAGGGATGATGACTCCACCACCTCCCTGTGCAGTCTATTCCAGTGTCTTAATGACCCCTCCCATGAGGAAGAGCTTCCTAATACCCAACCTAAACCTCCCCATGCGCAGCTTCAGGCCATGCCCTCTCGTGCTGTCACTAGTTGCCTGTGAGAAGAGCCTGATCCCCACCTGACTACAACTACCTGAAAGGAAGTGATGAGGTCCTCCCTGAGTCTCCACTTCTCCAAGCTGAACAACCTCAGCTCCCTCAGCCTCTCCTCATAAGACTTCCCTCCAGTCCCTTCACCAGCCTCATCACTGTCTTCTGGACCAGCTCCAGCACCTCAATATCCTTCTTGAAGTGAGGGGCCCAGAACTGCACCCAGTACTCAAGGTGAAGCCTCACCACTGCTGAGTACAGGGGGAGAATTACATCCCTAGA
>JAAGNO010014915.1:0-15130 GCA_033439905.1 Ceryle rudis
AATGTTATAATGTATATTAATAGTTTCCTTTTAGTTTAAGAGATTAAAAAAAAAAAATATATAAATGCTTGACCAAAGCAAAAAAAAAAGGATATATACGTAGCACAGGCCAAACTCTGAAAGACTGTGTATTCTGTGCGTGAGCATGATTTGTAAGTACAAAACTAAATCAAAGATACGCTCTGTTTTGCATGAGCAATTTTCTACTTGAGTCCAAATACATTCATTTCGTAGATGACTGTTTCTCCTGAACGGGATTGACACCATGAGAGATTTCAAAGGATTGAGGTGTACCCTGACGGGAAAAAAATCGGCACGAAATGTCAAACAGGCAAAGCTAATACAGGAGGAAGGAAAACATTGCCATGTTTAAGAAATTGCTAAAGCAGTGATACCATTTCAGACTATGAATAGTAATAGACAGACACTGAAATCAAAAGAGCAGCAGAGGGTGAGCAGCACTGTCATCTCTCCAGTTTCAGACATTTGTACAACTACTTACTTCCTCCCAATTGTAATTTGCATTGTTTCTGACTTTATATCATCATTTCAGCTGAGAAGATGAAGACTGCATCTGCTCTTTCATAAACAGAAGTGAGGTTTTCTTCAACTACTGTGTTAGGTGTAGCAGGGGCATACACATGATCTCACATTTCCTTTCTGCGGTTATAAACTTCCCAGAAATAAGCAACAGTTGAACAAAGTGTTGCACCAGGTTACATCCTGAAATACTCAGTATGCACAAAACTAAGATAAAACTTCTTCACTCGTCTCCCTCCTTTACCATAAACATACATGCAGTGACTACACTGTAGTTTAGCTGTATTTACATTGGCTCATTCAAATGCTAGTAACTCCTAACAAGTTCTGTGCTGTTAATCGTGAAGCATTTTTCCTAATTTTGCGGTGTTTTTGAAGCCTTCACAGGTACCTTACATGAAGTAACTATTTCAAACTTAGGCCCAGTATATCTGGGCTGCAATGTCCATTGAACCACAGAAATAACATTAGGGTCATGAGAAAAGGTGGGTGAGGAAGACTCCACTACATGGATTTCTAAGTGCAACACGGAGGCAAGAAACACACTGATAGCATAATGCACCTGAAAAATTAAATGATACTCTTCTGCTCATTTTTCAGCCAAGCAGTCGCCCTCAAACTAAGAGAAATGCAGACACCAGTGTCTGAAGAAGCAGAAGCTATCAGCAGAACTGAATGTACAATACAGTAATGTTGCACAGGAAGGGGACAACCTTTCTGAGCACAGCTCTTCCACCAAAGCACAGTAAACTGTATGACTTCTGTTTTCCCCAGACAGCCATACCACAGCCCCACAGCACACAGCGTGACTGTTTTGTTGTTTTTTCAAGGCTGCTTAAATATGACCTCACAGTCATGACAAAGTTCAAGAGACTTGGAAATACTGGCAGTAACTAGCAGTAGCATTTCAATGGATGTTTTACCCAATTCAGCAAGAGTTGTGTTTTGAATCTGAGTGTGTCTACATGCATCTTTTCTAAAAGCTGACACTTTGCATGCCGTTTTTTTCCTAACACTTCTGTAGCCTGCATACTCTTACCAGTGCTCAGTGCTGTACTTGCCTGGTGGCACAGCTCCTCCCACTGTCTGTGCAGAAGGTCTATGCGCTCACTGAGGACAGAGATATCATCCGCACTGATATATATAGACAGGTTCTCCTTCAGCAGACAGAGATGTGCAAGGTCATCTGTCCATCCTTCAACAGCATTCTCTAACTCCTTAAAAGAGGTGCACAAGGAAAAAGGACCAGTTTGATAACTAACAAAAATCTGAGTGTGTTGATGAAGCACTAGGACAAGTGTTGTTATCCCACTGAACTTAAGTCATATCTGAGCACAGACACCATTTCAAGCAGACTGTTTCAACCCCATTTAAAAGGAAAACACCAACCTCGTATGTACCAATATTTTCAGTTATAAGGGAGGTAACTCCCCAGTAGTGAATGATACATCAACCTTGTAACAAGTCACCACAAACTAACATACTATTCAAATCTCTCTAAAGTTCAAAGGTATTTGAGAGTTCCAAGTATTGGTTTGGACTTCTCTCTACTGAAAATATTTTCAAAGTGATCCATTTCTAAACTGCAAAGAATATAGCAAAAAGCATTATCTAAGGGTCCCCACACTAATCTCATCTCAAATAAAAACACTAAACCAACAGCTTAGATACCATTACTTTAACTTTGAAGTTTGAATTTCTATAATGAAAACAACACAAAATAATGAAAAACAACAATGAAAGAGGTTACTGCACAAAGGCAGGCAAAGATGAGACAGCAGTCAACAGAGTAAATGCTTTACCTTGCAGCGTATCTGCTCTGCATGTAACTCATCATGGTGCTCTGGCAAAGGCTGAGAAAGCTGTTTTTTGAATGATCTTAGCTTCTCCAGGGAGTCTCCTATGCCCTTTTCAGATTTTTCCCAGTCCTGAAGGCAGAATGTTTATTAGACTTCCAGATCTGTTTCAGAATGTTTATTAGACTTACTCAGATTTAGATTATACTTAATGTCAGTTGATTTGCCTAACTAACCACTAAACAGTGAATATATTTTCATAATAATTACATGTCCTGAAATCCCCCTCTAAATAATACTTAGTCTCAGAGCTTGAGTCATGTGTATAACTGTGTCAACTTTTTTGTGTGTGTAGGTCTCTGACAGTAGAAATACAGAAGTCAAAGCCTCCTGTTACTTCAATGCTGTTTAGATACAGCTCTATCCTTTCAAAAAACCTCTCCCTGCTGAAATTAAATTTCTCTTCCTTTCTTGAACACCTGTGTTAAATATACCACTGTTCTTTGACAGAAGTTCCATTCAGGTGCCTTCATCTCCAGAAAAAGAAAAAAAAAAAGAAAAATAGTAGTTGGGAATACTGCAAATTCAGGTCAGATTGAGCTACCTGCAGTATCTCCTCTAAATTATGATTCTAGCAGCTACACCCCACTTTAGTATTTGTATACCTTCAAAAATTTTAAATGTGTCCAATACAACCAAACCATACCAATCATCATGTGCAGTATGGTTTTACTTGTCTCATCTGCTTGTCAAAGCCTATTAAAAAGTTACTCATGGACAGAAAGGTCTCTAAAAAGACAGTCAACCCACAAAGAAAGCCAGTTGTGTGATACCAGAACATACAGAACTTGTTTCTATTAGTCTCCTGCTTCAAGATATTCTGCTTCTACCACTGCCTTTGTATTTCTCTCCTGCCATTTTTTTTTCCAGTCTATGCCACTATTTTATCATAATCTTCAGGAAGAAGAATTACAAACAACAGGTCTTGAAAAAACCCTCTATTTACTGTCCTCTTTCTCCTCTCCTCTCCTTAGTAAGTACTATGACCTTGCATGACAATAGTCTGTTCTTAATGCAACACATATTTTTCTAGAATATATACTTGTATTTCCCATTTGGTCAGAAGACCACTAAAACGTGATGCCTTTAAGACCAAGACAGCATAACGTAATGAAGGCTTGGAGATGATTTAGGCAATTTGCATGGTAATTTCCCTACTTCCTCACCTTCAAGCATTAACTTCCATATTTTCATTGAGACAAAATACCACAGAATCTTTAGTTTTCTTAGATAAGAGCTCTCATGACTAAAATATCCTAACAGAATTCTCCCACTAGAAGTCAAGGTACAAGGAAGAAGGCTTGAAAGTGGAAGACCAATTTACTTATATGAACTTTTCCAAAATAATATTTCATTTCCTTGCACTGCTCTGCTTCTTGCTATTTACAAACAAAACTATAAAGTGTCTATAGTTCTATCAGATCTCTGAAACTATTTTAAAAGCTGTTGCTCTATTCTATTAATATACGAAAGTCAATTTTTTATTATCCTCCCTAGAATGAGTAAAAGGGAAAAACAAACAGACCAAATTTAAATTCCAGCCAATCATCTTCAGTGCTTTAAGTGAGCTTATTGCAGGCATTCTGGACATTGGTTACATCAAAACAAAGTTCAAGGCTCTCTTCTCCAAGATCACCGAAGTTTATCTAAACTAGCAAATAGTCCAGACACTTGAAGGAAACAGAGATCTTGATATTGGAATGGAGAGGGAATAAGGCAGGTCTAATTTTCAATACCATATGTATAAAAATTAACCAGCATTGAACAAATTAAAATACAATTTTGCTCTATGTTGAAAATAGGACTGGTAAGAATATCCTTTACCGTCAGTGTGCTGGTGATGTCAATTGAAAGATACCAACTAGCATACAAGCCTGCTGTATTATCACCCCTAGTTTTAGAGATGGTGAAATAAAATTGTGAGCTCATGTAGTGTATACATAATTCCTGTATTTGTGCTCATCCCTTGAGAATGCTTTTCTTCAACAGGATTTACAGTAAGAAACCAGGAACTTGCTGAAGAAGTACAGAAGAAATCACCCACTTACTTTCAGTAGTAAAGCAAGCTGTTTCTTCTGTTGCTCCATTTGGGTGCTAGTCATCTTCCAGCGCTCCTGAATTTCGGTAAGCTCTGTCTGCAGGGCTGCCTCAGCTCCACTGTCAGCAGAGAGCAACAGTTGCTTCCCAGCTTCCACAGTGAGGATGTAACTTCCTTGCTGCCTTAGGAGAACTTTCTCTTTAAGCTGAAAATATTATTATTCTGTCAGCTTTGTCTTTTTAATTACAATTAGCAATTCAGTATAATTCATTCTCAAGCCCATATTTTAACTGATCACATACTTTGGCTTAAGCATAACCTGTTGTCCAAATGCTTTACCCTAACCTTTTCACCATCATTTACTGAAGCAGACCTTTGGGAAATTTTATGAAAAACATGAAAGATTCCTTTTTCCCTATTAGTATGAGTATCATAATTGCTTTTAAAGAGAAATAGTTCCTCTAGAGCCTGTTATGCTTATAAGCTTTATTATTGTATGCATCTTCCAACCAAAAAACTTAAAGACACCAAGTTGATAAATAGATAACTGCTAACCTCGAAGTATCATTTCTTGTTAGCTAGAATTCATTCCTCAAACAGGAATGGGGTTTCTGTTGTTGGGTTTTTTTTTTTCTTTTTTTTTCTTTTCACGACAGTTTCAGTGTAACATTAGCTCCGAAACAAAACCAGAAGCAAACATGGCTCAAGAGAGAGGACCGAGTAAGTTCTCCTTTGCATGTTCATTATGAACTCCACCTTAATTTCCATCACACTGCTGCTTCTGAGGCTATGCCAGTTCCAAAGAAGAACTAATATCCCCTATTGCTTTCTGCAAAGCCTGTAGTCTGAATCTAGTACATTTTAAAGAACATTTTAAATTATGAAGGCTGTAAAAAAGGCAGGGATTTTTTCCTCTTTCTTCAAACACACTGGATATACCTGCACTTCATCCAGTAGCGCTCTGGCTTGCTGCAATGGTATAGGACCATTGCCCAGTCCACTCACTGGCTGACAGGATATTTCCACGAGCCACTTGCGTAGTTTCTCTGCCATGTCCCTATAACGTTGCCACTGATGAATCTGGCTGTCAATGATCCCTCTCCTCTGCTGTGCCCGGCGAATTACTCCTTGCCATTGATTACTTAGAAGAGTCAGCTTCTGATTAAATTCATCCCTATTATAAATAGATAAATAAATAAAAATACACAGCAACCTCCGTACTTTGATCTATTTGTTTAATGAAACAAGCTGAAGGGAAAGGGAACGTGTTTTCTGGCTGTCAATTATGAAACATTAGGAGAAAAGCACTGAAGTCTCATGGTAGCTGACAGAGGATGAGAAATTCACACTTCATGTACTGGGAGAATCAAAAGGCTCCAATTATTGAGACCTTTAAAACCCCAAACCTTTAACACAAAAAAAGTCTTCTACCTTCTCCACAGAATTATACGAAGAAAACCCACGGGTTTTGCCAGTTTGGATTAGCCAAATTCATAGTAATTAATGGAGATTTCACAATTCACCCTCAGACAGGCATGTGATATATACAGCTTTAACAAAACTCTCACATCCCAATAAACAAACAGTTTGTCTTATATTAGGACCATGGTACCTTTAGCAAAGTCAATGTATATGCATAAGCATGAAGTCACTGGTGTTTCACTGATTTTCATTCACTTGATCACAAGTGTTTAAAATAAAATCTCAGACAGCAGTGAATCCCTATTCCATCACATTTAGGCTGCAGGTGTTCTTAAATGGCAGTAGAGGGTCCTCTTGGTAGAGGCAAATTCCCAATTGGCATAAATCAAGCATAACTCATTAAGCAACTCATTCTAAAGTACAACAAAATAGACATATATGTAATATGCTTGATAATTCAAGACAAAGATTTGTCAGAGAAGCAGGCTCACAGCTGTTGTATTCCCAATGTATTCACATGCCCCACAGAGTCCTAAAGAACATTGTCTTATTTAAGAGCCAGCTAATTAATAGCTTAACTACAGCAATAGTAACTTCCACCTCAGCAGAACATGATCTGAACATTAACATCTGCTACCTTCTCTTTGCAAGTCCCCCACTAGGCTAAGCATTACATCACATAAGCAGCAGCAACAACACAGGAATGTCTACCTGTCATCCACTTGTCCTTGTTCTAAGAGGTGCTGCCCATCAGAGATAATTGAATGCAAAATCTGCTGGCGACTGAACATCTCTGCCTGGAATAGCTGTCGTACAGAAGACAAGGATGTTAAAACATGGTATTAACTTTTAATTCTATCTGTATGCACTGGTAAAAGTGAGCTTTCATGTGTTTAATCTCATTTGAATTTCTTTCAATAGGATTTTTGTCATGAACTTAAATAGGAACACATTTTAAAATCTCATTGCTGGAGTTAATTGCTGCTTCTCGTAACTATTATTAGTTCTTCGAGACTTTTTTAAAAAAGTATTAAAAAGCTAAATAATATCAACAGGAGCTACGTTTTATGTCTTTGAGAACAATTGTGTGATTTTCACTATAGTTTAAAACAAAATCCACATAGGGTATTTATTGCATGGATAGAAAGGGCACTTTTTATTTTCTGACATGGTTAAGAGTACTATAGTCCTTTGACTTGCTAAACCGAATTTATGCACAGTTTGTGTGTGATAGTGTTACACAAACTTCCAGTACAATTTTATACTGCCAATACAACTTTTAAAGAAGTGGTCAGCCATATGTAGCAGCTAGAAATCAATATTCGACTTCTTCAAATTTTTTCAATTTATTTTCCAGTTTTGCCCATCAGTCTCAATAAACTTTCACAATACTTTTAAATCTCCCTTATTACTTAAATATAGCTTAAGACAAAAAACCTACCTAAGTTCTACTTAAGCAAGGATAATTAAATATATAGTACTTAAATTTATTTTTGAAAACATTTTTATTTTAGTAATGGACCATGTCTCTAGATAAGGTTGTTCAGGGATATTCTTATGTTGATGAAGGTACACCCAGGCATCAGCTCATGACTGGACCCACTCCATGTTTAAAAGAGAAAGTATACTCGTGCAAGGCTTGGATTTTTTTGTCTTTTTTTAGTGATGGGACTTGAAGCTGATAGTTCACCCTGGCCTGAACTGAGAGCCACTATTCCCCAAATCCATCCCAAATACACCCCTGTTATATGACTTACCACCAGCTCAAGTTGTGATACACCAATCCCTGCATCCGCAACTGCCAGCAAAATACCCACTGGCACCTTCACAATTAAATCCCTCAAGTACATTGTATGTAGTTTAGGATTTCGAGATGATGGACCCATTTTTCAAAATGAGATTTTGCCTTTCTGAATCACTGAGTTAATTTTTGAAAATGTTATCCAGGTCATAAATTTTCCCATAGACAGAAATAGTGTTGTCTAATTTCTTTGCACAAGTATTTGACAGTGTTCTTTGAATGCCGGCTCTTATGAATGACTAAGCCTGAACCAGAGGGAAACTAATTGCTCTATTATCTCATGAACAAAACCACAATGCTGTGGGGTTAAGAATTTCAGAAAGCTGAGCAAGAAGGTAGAAAGTTCACTTCCTGTCACATATAATTCTGTCAAGTTAGGGAGTATGGATGAAGCATAGGAGGCAACAGCATCTACCAGCTTTGTTGACAGATTGAGACTAAACAGAACAGAACTGGTTAAAAACCCCACCAAAACAAAACAAAACAAAAAAAATCAACCCCTGGAAAACCAACTATTTTAATATTTTAGGACAAGTGAAACAAAAGCTTATCAAGCATAACGAACTCTGCTTAAATTGGAGGTATTCAGGCCCTACCTAAAAGCGGAGACATTTCTGTCAACATCCACTTGTTCTCAATATGTATATTGTCACTGTACCTAACAGGGATACTCTCTTATGGGCTTGCCATCCCAATTTCTTCTTGTATGTAGATCACTATGAATCACAGAAAGAAATTCAAGGGAGGAGGAAAGAAGGGAAGGTGTTGGAATGCAAAATACTAGCACACTGAAAAAAAGAAAAAGCAAACCAGTAATTGGACTGGCAAGGAACTTCCCCTTCCCCTGACAGCACTTTCTCAAATGCTTGTCTTGGTGCATTCCCTCTGTGCAGGAATCTTCAAAAATACAAAGCAAAACAATCTGTCAATTAATCTCAAGAAATAGATTTGACCCTTTCATCTGTGAGGAGTGGAAATAACATTTTTTCATGACTACCAGGAGGCACTTCAAAGAACACCGAGTACTGAATACATTTAGATTTTATGAAATAACAAAAAGCTTTGCTTAGGATGAATTGCAGTATTTAGAAAATAAGATATTAGTCCTCTAAATTCAGAGAGATGACTTTATAGTTGTAATAAAAAAGCTTCAACAGTGTGCTAAAGTAACCCTCATCTGAAGTAAGTGCTCAGATCAAGGTTTCAGGAGAGCATTAAGCTAAATTCTCACGACGATCAAAAGCATAAAATTGCTGTTAACCCCTTTCCAGCTATGACTGGACACAACAACAGTAGGTAGTTATCCACTTAGTACTGATTTCTGGACATTCATATCTCAAAGAGCTGAGATGCAAACTTACAAAGACACTGTCCAGTTAATGCTGACGGCACCAAGAAAAAATGGATGACATTTGTGAAGGCAAAAGAAGTTAAATAGTTAAATGCTAAAGCAAAAGTGTGCAAAAGCAAGTAAAAATGGTTGTGAATTATTTTCTGCTGTCAGACATTCATCCAAACACTATGCTCTGAGATATAAGGCAAGAGGGCAGGAAAGATATGACTCTCCCTATGATCTGGCCTGAGTCTACGGGTAGGTCAGCTAAAGAAGTTGTGGGAATTGAAACTACTGTGGCCACATGGGAGCACTGGTATGAAAATTGACTTGTCTTACTTGATCTTTACCAGAATTCTTGGTAGTAACAGTATGGGTGGAGAAAAAAAAGTATGCATCATTTCATTGAAGAATCAAAGGCATCCTCTAGTAAAAACTCTGAATCATTTTTTCCCTGCAGCAGAATCTGTGCTAGGTTCTTGATTTGTTACAGACAGACAAAAGACACAGTGAAGATCAAATCAGGTTGTTCTCCAAAGAAATGTTACCAGATGGAGGCCTCATGATGAGTTGTATAATTCAGACAGAAAAGTCTTCCTTTATCATGCTTTTCAGATGTTGTATATGTTGGCAATTTAGTAATAACTACAGAAAATCCAAATAAACTAAAAGATTCACACTGAATCACAGAACTGTCACAGTTGGAAAAGACCTCTAAGATCACCATGTCCAACTGTCAATGCAAAAAAACCCCAAGCAAACAAAAAAACCCCACACCTCAGCATCCTATTAGAGCATGTCCTTAAGTGCCTCCCCTACATGTTTTTTGAGTAACTCCAGAGATAGTGACTCCACTACCTCCCTGCACAGCCCATTCTAGCACCTAACTGCTCTTTTCTGTAAAGAAATTTTTCCTAATATCTAGTCTAAACCTCCCCTGGTGCAACTTCAGGCCATTTCCTCTAGTCCTGTTGTTACTTACTTGAGAGAAGAGGCTGCACCTACCTCACTACAACCTCCTTTCAGGTAGTTGTAGAGAACAGAGATTTTCTCCACTTAGGACCGAAGACAAAGGATCAAATTGCATGAGAATAGTTAGATATTACATGGACACCAATAAAAACTTTGATTTACTTGGTACAAACCAATCTGAAGTAGACTAAACGTAGGGGACAAACACTCATAGGCTCACTGATACATTATAGGCAAATGCATACAGATACTCAAGTCCTCCCCCAAACTGGGTGGTACTGACATATTTGCATGCTTCTGATTTTAAGGTGATATCCTCAGATGGTGCAGGCAAATAGAATTCAATTCATCGCATACTAGTATATTACTCCACAAAAGTATGTGCATTCTATTTTTGTATATATGTGTTGTAGTTACATATAAATACATGTGATAACTTGCCTCCTGTGCCCTCTGTTGTTCTAAAAGGCTCTGATAGTTTCCTGAAATCTCTGCTGCCAGCTTCTGCTCAGTCTGAACTAATAAATCCATCCAAGTCTCACATTTCTCCAGGAAGGTCTGCTGCTGCAGCAAGAAAGACTGCAGCTTACTGAAAGAAAAAAAGAAAGATGGATCCAAGTAAGGTCTCCTCCTCTCACACACAGTGTTGAGTGTCTTGCAGTAACATTCCAAGCAGAATTCCAAATCAGATGGTAATACTTTTCCCATTCAATTTATTTAGACAACACTTTGAAAAGTAGTAGTCTTCCTCATTTCAAATTCTATTAATTTCTGGCAAAACCAACATCCCAGCTCACTGGCTTTGCTCTTAACTTGTAAGCACACCAAACAAAAGGAGCTCTGGTTAATGGAACATTTTCTATATTCTGCAAAAGCTACAATTTCTAGCTGTTGTAATCTAAGAAAACTACATAACAATCTTTAACTATCCTCACCTGAATCTTTCCATAGTCTGAGATGAGATCAGAGACCAATGTCTGTTCAGGTTCTGCATCCTTTTGATTTCTTTATCATTCAGAGGAAGTCTGTAACCCAGCTCATTAAGACGATCCAAATCTGGAGCCATGCTGCTGAACTTCAACATCTGACTCTGCAATAAACAATAAAATTGATAACTAGGAAGTTCAGTAACAACACTATTATAGTCTGAAAAATTATGAACTAGCACTCAGTTAAATATGGAATGGCTTCAGTTGCCACCAAGCAGCAAGCAATCCCTATGCCAGGGAAAAATTGCATTTCCAACTTTCAGCCTCTGGTCCCAGACCAGGATAAGACTTATTTATGTTCATGTTTAAACATGCACAGAGAATGAAACTCAAATTGCACTGAATTGTTTTTCTGAATTGGGGATTTACCACTCAGAGCTGCAAAAGCAGGCTAGTGTTTGAAACCATATGTTTATACTGTCAGAAAGGTCACAGGATCACAGGGTGTCAGGGATTGCAAGGGACCTTGGAGATCTTGGAGTCCAGCCCCCCCTGCCAGAGCAGGATCATAAAATCTAGCAAAGGTCACAAAGGAATGCATCCAGACGGGTTTTGAAAGTCACCAAAGAAGGAAAGGTGAGCCTTTTTAACTTGTTTCTTAGCCTGAACGTTAGGGTGGTAAATTACCATTGAACTTGCTCAACTTTTTAGTTTTAGTTTTTTTGCTTTGCAGCACAGAAATATCCAGTTCACCAGTTAGGAAAATATCCTCATTTTTAGGATGACCAAAGTGGAATTAAGTATACAGTTAATCCTGATAGAAAAACAATGTAAGATTAAAATGATAGAAACAGCCTAGATGCCAAAGTTCACTGTCTTCCTGTCAGGACCTCTGAAATGAGAAGAGGGAAAAGAAATGAAAAAAAAAAACCCAAAACAACACAGAAAGAAAGAGTGAAAGAGCTCAAATAGAGGTCACACTGTACTCAGTAGGAAAGTTTCTTCATTATATCAGGATACCCAAAATTAATAAAGAACTTCATCCCTAAACTAAATACCACCGAGACAGGAATTGCATAAATTCAAAAAAAGGTGAGAGAAAACAAGATGAAGGAAATCGCCAAAACCAGTTAAAATTTCCATTCCATTTTGATCTGATATTAATTTTATTTTAAACAGTATGCATGTTCTTTTCTTCTTTACTCAGGGACAAAGTAACATGGACAATCACTCCAAGACTGCCATCAAACTTCTAAGTTCTCACTTTGCATGAGTGACAGTCCTTTAATATATATATAGAATGCATGTATGCTATTTGAGCATCCACTGTATTGCAAATAACCAGGCTAATTGAAAAAAAAAAAAAATCAACACTTTCTGTGTTTATTAGGCACCTTGAGTTCCTCCATTCTACTCTGTATTGCTGAGAGATGAGAAGAGTGACTGGGATCCTGTCCTTTCAATATTTCTTCTGCTTCTGTTATCCAAGCCTCAAGGACATGCAGGTTCTTGGCAAAGGTTTGGTAGTCCAGCACTCCAGCCTTGAACAGAAAAGGACCCACAGTTTAAGAACTTCGTCCACCTAGAATCCATATTGACATCAGACTCATGGTTACGCTCATTATAGATTTCTAAACAGTTGCATAGGCTAGAAGCAGTTCTAACTGCTTCTTTGCTTCCAGGCTGTGGAATTTTTGGGGGTTTTTAGGTTAGAAGAGTGGATTCACAACACTTCAACAATGTTCATAAATATCTCCTTGCCTCAAAATAGATAACTTTCTCTAACTTTCTTTTATGAAGCTAAGTCATCTGCTTAATTTGTTGTAAGCAGAGAGAACCTTTAGAAGCTATTATACCAATTTGAAATGAAAAACTTCTCTTATGTTTTGTCTCCTCACAGCACAGTGATGTCATAAGCATATTCTAGACAATTCTGGATTTCTTGGGTAAATCCTGTCACCCAAACAGAAGGCCCTACTTTTGTTGCTTTCTCATCTGTATAACTTCCTATGGAACACAGTCTGCCACTCCTTTATTTTTTTTTTCTTTCTTTTTTTTTTTCCTCCTGGTGATGCAAGCAATTAGCAACATCTACTGAACAGAATTAACTGGGAAAAGAGGTCATCTTCACGGGAGCAGTAGCTGTGTATCCAGCTGTTAGCATTATTGCTCTCCACAGAAAGCATGGTGCCTTTGGCATTCCAGATACACGTTTTTCTCCGTGAGGTTTGCTATCCTCTTCCCAGAATTTGGTCCTTCTTATAAGGTCTCTAAGCTGGACTTGAACACATTTTCTACTCTCAGCTTTGGCTACCAGGGAAGTCTGGGAAATGCTGATGAACAGGTAACACCAACCACAATCAGGTGATCAGATTCAAGGGCTGAAAACACTCTGCATACCTGAAGTACAGTCTGTTGCTTGCGGAGAGCCTGTTCTAGAGTTGACAGATTCTGGTTCAGAGAAAGATGATCAGACTGTATTGCCGCTGCCGCTGAAGCTTCCACCTGGCTTTTTAGCTCCTCTCCCAGTTCTTGAAGAACAACCAATGACTCCTGTGCTGTCTTCAAATCTGTGAGTACATCCTGTGGCAACACAATGAATAAAGATACAAATAGTTATTATGGCACTTTGATGATGCCTTTGTCCCCTGATTTAAAGGAGGAATGAAATGGCCGAACTTCACTGCTACATGAAAACCTTACATTTTGTCCTGTATTTCAATGCCAAAGTGTCCACTCACACTCTGTATGAAAAGGAAATGATGTGCAAAATAAAAAAATACATGTCAAAGTAGCTGTACACAGAGGAATGGAAAGAAGTGACTGCTCAGCTACCTTTGAGCAAGCCTGAGTTACTGATGAGGCAATTCTTGTTAAAACTTTTGAATCTACTGATGTGCTGGTCCTAAGCAGTTGGAGCCCTCACTGTGGGTTGATTCAGGTCTGACTAGAGCTTTTTTTTTTTTCTTCTGCTATGAATTACCAGGAGAGATGAAAAAACAACTTGTGCAAATGGCCTAACATAGCGGCTGAAAAATGGGACATCAGGAAATGAAGAAATTATTTGAACTGAATAATTTGAATTGCCAGTCCAGATGACTATGGCAATTTTGAGCAAATGCTCATAAAGCTCGTGAATGCGTTAATTTTTCCCCTTGCAATTGTGCTTACACTAAGACAACATTTTCATTTTGTTTTGCAAATTACAATATTAACTTAAACTCAAGAGAACCAAAATTTAACCACAGATAGGATACAAACCATCCTGCTGCCTTGAGATACAATCTTGAAAAAGGAAGAACCTCAAGGTGTCAGAGTGGATGGTGTCCTTCTATAGGGAAGGATAAAGACATCCTCAGAATGTGCACAGTCTCTTTTCATTTAGAAAAAGTGAACAGCCTTGACTGGTGGGAATGTAGTCAAATGATCTTGTGTTTCTTTCTATTATAAGGAACTCATTAGAATTGGTAGAGATATTTTCCCAAGCAACAATCCCTTCAATAAGCACAGACTTAAGACTGAATCAAATGATATAATTTATCCACCTTCTTCAGAGAGATGACTTCAGATACAAGCTTCTGAAACATCACAACTAGTAATGGAGGGATCACATGAAAAGTATGAGAAACTCATGAGATATGAGTAGCAGACCTGTACCTGCCTCTCCTGTGCCTGAGATACATCAGTAAAGAGAAATGTGTTAGAATGTAACCAAGTATAGAATCAAACCAAATTTGTAACCAAATACACAGTGCGTAGAATTAAGCAGTGGAGAGCTTATCGTGATTTTTATTCCACAGAGCTGTGAAAAACTGCAAAGCTTAACTGAACATACATTGCAGTCCTGAATCCAAGTAGTAACTTCCTCATCAGCAATGTCTTTGCTTGTGGCAGTCTTCAGGAGTTCGTTGGTCTGATCTTCCCGCTGACGGACTGTGGAAGAGCACTGCTCGTAACAGTCCTTGTACCTCTGCCACAGCTGAAGGAGGCCCTTACTGGCACGAAGCCGCTCTGCAATCTCCTGCAGAAGGTTGTTCCACCTGGTGAAGAGATTGGATGAATGATTGAAGCCTGTGAGACCACAAGAACTACCCCTGTCCCTCTTCTCTGCTGTTTCCTATGGGGTTTGGGTCCCCCCCCCCCCCCCCCCCCCACCTGCGGGCTGGGGTTTTTTTAAAAAAAAAATAATGTATATATAAAGATAACCGGCACGTAATGCGGAAAAAACAAAAAAAAAAA
>JAAGNO010014915.1:15140-25325 GCA_033439905.1 Ceryle rudis
CAAACAACCCCCCTCTCCCCCTCTCTCGGTGTTTCCTCTGGGGTTTGCGCCCCCCCCCCCCCCCCCCAAATGTCTGGATCTGGATTATTGTAAAATAAATGTAATATTGTAATAATCAGGATCCAGACATTTAGGGGAAAACAAAAAAAGGAATCCAAGGAATACGTTGACAGGCTGTTCTGACATGTCACAGCAGGTCTGACCTGTGCTACATTTGGGATGATGTATATTAATGCTTGAGGTTGAAGCTGGAGGGCACTTTTTGAAATGAACCTGCTGCTGTTTCCACTGTGGTTCATTGCACAGAGTATCCATGACTGACCATGAACTGCCAGTACCAGATTCCTGCAACGGCCTAAGAGGCCCAAAATAGGTTAAAAAAGAAACCATTTCATCTGCTGCAATTTCCTCCCAGACCCTGACAGAATATTTAAAGTCTTAAAGCTGTGTGTAACTCCCTTCTGAAATACTCCTAGACCTATTAAAACTCTTTATATTTTTATTGGCCAATTATATATCTAATCACCCTTTGAATTCTAGGCTTTAATGGCAACCAGAAACATGTTCTTTCTCAAATGTGCTGATATTTATCAAATTGCTTCATTATTTCCTTACTAAAGAAAATCACAATATTTTTTCAATTATCATTATATGATAAAAATGGTGAAGTGAAAATTCTGTCAGTCAACACTGAAACTGTTAAATCCTACAGAATCTTTTTTTGAAACGGGGTGAATAATTCCTCCCTCCACTTCCAGATTTTAGGACAGGATAGTGGTATACAAACTTGGCATGACTGTGTTTTCAAAAAAACCCAACTTTCCACCAAACTAGCTTTTGATTTTGATCCTGCCTTCCTGTAGCTTTTCTGAGTAAACCTTTGCATTGGTTCTATCCCAGATTCAAAGCTGGGGAAGCTGTTTGCAAAGCTACTGGTGAAGGCTTAGATCTTTTTGCCTGTCATGCCCTTCCTACAAGTGGAAATAGCAACGTAAAAACTGGGAACCCGGTGCATACACAGCAAATAAAATTTTCAGACAGTATTCTTGTGTTTTAAGTGCAGTATTATATTCCAGCATGGTATTTATGAATCTTGGTTGGCAGCCATGAATGAAACAAAACTACTGACAGTAATGTCCAAATGCTTTGTTGGAGAAAATAATATTCCATTTATTAGTAGCCGTAAATGAGACATTCCCCCAGATCCCCCAAGCCCCCCAAAATCATAAAATAATGGAATATAACAGAAATAAAAGTGAAGGAAAACTGGGTCAATTGATAAATGAAAATTCAACACTGAAAATAAAGTTCAACACATAGATGTTTTCTACCTCATATTCACTTCTTTCAAATTGTTGGTAAGTGTCTCAGTTACTGGCAGGTGACATTCTTTCAACAATTGATTGGTCACAGAACCAAATTTCTGTAAGCTGTTTTCTTGCTTTTCCAATTCATTTTGTAGGCTCTAAAACAGACAGAAGATTTAAAAAAAGAGACAACATATGAGGTATTACAACTGTATTATGTAGAAACATTTCAAAATAGTATGTATGAATTACATAATACAGGTTATGAAAGCAAAACTTGTTTCACATGTTTCATCTAAATAGAAGGTTGTTTATAAAGACTATTGTTAGATTCATGTGATTCAATATCAAGATGTAGGAAAAAGTAAATTTTAACTTAATTATTTTCACAAAATGTAACAGTCCTATAAAATAAATTATACTAAACAAGTGCCCTTGCACAGAAGAAGTAAGTGCATCTAACTGCGTCAGAAACATACATTTAACTGATGGAAGAAAATTAATTAAATGAGATTTTCCTGTTTAGAATAAGATGAAGTAACAGCATAAATCCCACTTTATTCTGAAAATAAGGTTCTCGCTCTTTCATTTATTATTCTGAAGTACTGCTGGCAGGGAAAATGCTCCTTTATATTTTAATGCATATTATTACAGCTTGAACAGCTCACCAAATCCCAGCCTGATTAAGCAGTAGAGTCAAAATCTTAATAAGCAAAATAAGATGGTTTTTGTACCTATTGTTTTACTGCTCCACCTCTCTGACATGTAAAAAATAAAAACCTGTAAGGGTGACTGTAAAGTGCACTGATGCTTTTTAAATTTTTGAAAAGTGTTGTTTATGCTAGGGAACTTGGCTTTGTGTATGTCTGGACTTCAAAATGCACAAAATATTTAAATGATAATGTAAAGTTAAATTTGCTGGCAAATACTAAGAACATCATTTATTGTTACTTTAAGCATCTGAAAATGTTTGCATAATTAGTTTTCATTCCAAAGATGACAACTTTGTTCAAAATAAAATGTTATTCTATGTAACAGAAGAACAATTAATCCTTGAATCTATCCTTCGTATGTCAAGAGGCATGGTATTCTTTTCACCTGAAGATTATCAACTTGGACTTTCACAGCTTCCAAAGAACCAGTAAGAAGATAAAAACGGGACAAAGAATATCTGGCTTCTGTCAGGTAACTATTCAGTTCTTCATAAGTCACTTTGTAAATGTTCCATTGATCAAGAACAGATTGCAACAATATCTTCAGTTGGCTAACCTAGGAGGAGGGAGGAAGAAAAATACATAGTAAATGAAAAGCATCCAAGATATTTGATTTTTAATTAAAAATTATCTCCTTCCTTTTGTTCTCAGATGCTATTTATTCTTCATGCCTAATCTTAAACCTATTGGAGAACAAAGGTTTTGCACAACCAACTTGCACTGGATATAGCATATAGTTCTGCATGATTTTATAATGCTAGGATGGCAGGAACTGAGAAGATAATCAAGTCCACTCTTCTTTGGTCCAAACCAGCATCAAGAGAAATTGATTAAGACTATGAAACACGTATCCCTAAGGCCTGCAGATCAGCTTAGGAAAGTCAGCAGAGCAGCTAGAGCTAACACAATAGCATTCCTCCTCAGCAGGCAGACTGATGTTGATCAAGCTTTGGATGATGACAAATAATGTTGATCTGTTATTCTTTGAGACCTGTGTGCTTGACAAGGTACTTTCCTACAGATCATTTGGTATCTTTCACTAAATAGCAGAAAGCATCTAAAAAGCATTGATTACAAGGATTAAAAGCATGCTTGAAATAGGAAACATTATACCCATTTTAGGTAGAGTATACATACAAACTTGGAGATGCATGGAAACAGATACACAATACTGAATCTCTGCTCCTACAGTACAGAAGAAATCCACTAGCAGCAAACTGCTAATACTCCCTTCTTCTTCATGCCCTATTCCTGGAGCTATAATTTGCCCTCTGCTGATTCCTTTACCATGTGATCTAAACTGGCCCAGGAATGGTTAATTTCTTTCAGTGTCTTCATAACAGCAGAAGAGACTTCTTCCTTCTTGTTCTGTATCAAAGAAAGACCACTCTGTTCTACATTTTCTACTTCTTTTTCCTTTGTTCTTATTGAGTCTTCTAATTCCTGAAATGAAGAGAAAAAAAAAAAAAAAAGATACTTGAATATTTGTGTTTGTTTAGTTGGTTTGAAAATGCCTTGATATAGGAAAGATGCCCATAAGCTCCTTATTTTAAAACCCAGGAAAGCCATGCTTGCTTACTTTGGCTTTTTACTCTCAAGAGAATCATAACTCATCAAAATTTTTATTTACTATTTTATGTTCCCTTTAAAGCATAGTTGTTTGTCTTTAATTTAAACAGAAGCATGTCCTCTACGTCAAATTTCTGTGTAATCTTTTGCTTTCATGTGTGAGTCCAAAACTCATTAAAAATGGGACAGCAGTTTGAATACATGGGAAAATCGTTCTGTATCTTAGTTTGTCTTAGAATACGGAGAGGGCTTTTTAATTAGTCCAAAGCTGGCTCAAACATCTGGAAAAAAATGAATTTTACCACCCAAGGAAAAGGGTAAAATGTCTTCCTAGGGAAAAATGTCAATTTGCCGTCCCTCCCACACATGAAGTGGAGTCTTTATTGCTTTGCCAGGTTCCAAGAAAGCCCATTGCTCGAGGACAGTGAGCCTTCCCCTTTTCTAGATGACAAGTTCAGTGGACTCCAGCCAAAGACAACGAATAACAGGAGTATTTCTTATTGCCTCCTTGAGGTTGCATGCTATTGGGAAGCATTAATGAGCTTGGTAGCATTTTGCTCTGCTCCATGTTCTCACACGCTAACCCAAGAAAATGGGAAGAAAATGAACAGTTGGCATGCAAACAAGTGAAGAAAACAGGGCTGAGTAGATAAGCACCAAGGCCATGACAACTTGTTAGTGGCTTGTTTTGCTGCTTCAGGCAAGTGCTGACTGTGTTGTTGACTTAAGATGACCTAGGTTGGTCCTGGAAATGCTGATTCAGATGTTGCCAGTTTTATCATGTTTTACCAAAAAGTGAAGTGCAGAAGCTCCAGTATGTAATATTTGCTAGTCACAAAGCCTGTGATCTCCCTCATGTCTCAATAGTATAAGAATTAAGTTAGAAAATGAAGGAGATCAGACAAGAAGACTCAGTGAGCAACTGTGAGTCATACAGTATGCTCCCATAAGCTCATTCCTAGCCAGGAAACTACCTATATCATTTTATGTCACAGTGCAGGAGATCCCTGTAATTAGTACATCCTGTGATCTCACATTATATTTTAATTTTCTGAAAGCCTTTCCTGGCTGAGAGAGCATCAAGGAAAGAAAACAACACAACAAAAATCTGGGCAAACTAAAAATCCATGTCTTTTAATAAATTGTTCTCCCCTGAATCCAAACAACAGGAAGTGAACCACTGTCATGACAAACTTTGCATTTTAGATAGTGGGGAGAGTATTTGAAATAAAATTCTGCCCAGTCTTGCAAACACTTGTTATTAACAGAATTTTTCATGGCACATATACAACCCACTTTTTTCTATAAATGTATATGTGAGAGCACTTTTGCTGTACTGTTTATTCTTTGCCTTTTCTCTGTATTATTTCACATTTCTTTAAACTTCTAGCTGTGACCTTGTTCCAGACTACAGCCTTGGCGCAATACGTGGTGGTTTTTTGCTGACAATAAAGCAAGCACTTTTAAGTTGTACACAGGAAATGAGACTTTACAAAAAGTGGATTTTAACATTAAAAAAGGCATTTAATTCTATACAAGGTTGCTCAAAGATTCAGAATGTAAAGCAGGCAAAAGTTTCAAACACCAAGAATAGAAAATATTTCTGGTTCTCTGATTCTTATTCATCATTTTAAACTCATAAGTGATTTAAAGACACATTACAGTTTCTGATCTGTGATGGGAAAAAAATGCTTGCCTTCACTTATTAACATGACACTATGTATAACTAACATCAGTTAATAAATAACTGCAGCTTTTGTACTGGTTGAACCGGATACCTGGGAGTGTCTGACACAGTTATTTCTTAAACAATTTGTTTCTCTGCTGATCAAAGTCTTGCCATTCATAACTGACTCCACAACTGTATTTACTAACTTCCATAACCAAAAGGAACCACAAAGGTGATAAATCAGATTCAGCTTTGAACTCCAGCCAAGCACAGCCTGCCAGTTATGTCAGGCTATGCTAAATTACCCTTGCTTCAGTCATATGCATTTATTGTGCTGAGATCGCAAAGATACCTGAATTGAAATTAAGCAGTGCAACCAGTTTGAAAACTTCGGTCAAGAATTGTTGAAAAAAACCCAACAAAACATCTAACGTATCTGGTCTAACCATTTATTTGCCTTTACAGAAACAAAAATGGGTTTAATACTCTGGTTAATATAGATTAGATTCTCTTATACATTTCACCTGAATAGATTTCCAACTCTTCTGTTTGTGAAGACCTTAAAGCTAGATTATATTCTTCCCATTCATTAAAAGCATGCAGGAAAGACAGTCACACCAAGATAAACACATTTCTTTACTCCGTTTTAAGGGAATGGAAACATGAAGATTTTGGGGCATACAGTTGTCCTGAAAGAGTTTAGTTACACATTTGATCTAATGTGAAATTTATTATTTGGTGTGCAGTAGAACAAAATACTTCTGAGCAAAAATTATCTGATGCCTGACACCATGTAGAAGCCTTGTTTATAAATTCAGAAAAATCTGTTTTGCCTATACACCTATAAGCTTGAACTCTAGCCTGACAGCTCCAGAAGTAAGCTTCTAACTATTTAAACGTGTGCTATTATGAGTAAGATTTTCAGAGTCAACAGTGATACCCTGTTCACTGCTATGTAGTCCTCGTATGAATTTCACATGAAAAAATGAGGTGGTTCTGAAATTATGTGCATTTATGTATAGCTGTGCTTTGCCTCATCCTGTCTTTGCCCATCGTAATCATGATTCTCCTTTGGTCTTCTGAAAGAAAAAGGGGGGAATACAGCACTAATTCCTTGTCTGGACAGTTGAATATCTGAAAAAAAATTTCTTGGGGTCTAGCATTTTTCAGGTGGAATATATCAGGTGGAAAAAGAATGGAATAAAAGGCAGGGCAGAGGAAAGGTAGTGAGTGATACATCAGAAAAAGCAAGTTTCCAAATAGCATGGTGTTCATGACAAGAAATTCCGTAAGACTGTCTAAACAGGAATGGGAAGATATTCCTTTGACAGCCTTCTAGCTCAGTACACCTGTCAAGCTTTGAAATGTCCATGCTTTAATACACAATAAAAAAAAGAATAATGACTCTGGTTGCTTTTAAACATCTTTGGGACATTACTGTTTCTGCCTCCTTTCTTATTGCTTGCACTTTAGGAATGAAATCTCTCCCTCACTGAAGCAAACAGGAGTTCTGGCACTGAATTCATGGACATGAAGATTTCACAGGGTTTTATCAAGCAGCATTTCAAACTGTAGGAGAGAGAATACTGCTCTTTATAAGGGGACATTACCTGACAGTCTTTCAAAGCATTCTGTACTGAAGCCTGGTCTCCAATCTTCTGTTGCTGTTTCAGCTTCTTCTCTTGGGTTTCAAACCAAGTTTTTAGGCACTGAACATTATTTTCATATTCTGTCCAGGATTCCTCCAGACTCTCCAACAGCTGAATCTGCAAAGAAAAATGAGTATATACTTTCCTATACAATTACTTTTATTGTTGGGTCAATTAATTAAATCAGTGAAGACCAATACTGACCAATGCCTTCTTGGAATTCAATGCGTTTAGAATTTAAAAGCAGAATACACGTTTAAATTTAAATATATCTGTCATTTGTAAAATATTTCATAACAAAAAACCTGCTTTATCCAGAAATAATTATATAGACATAACATATTCAAATATTATGACACACTGAAAGAAGTTAAAATTTTGGCAGAACATTTTTAAGAAGTAGAATTCTTTTCAGAAATCAAAGACCTCAGGATTTCCCAAATAAAACCAATCATGTAAACATACCTTTTATATTCCTTGCTTTTGACTGGTAAAGCAGGTGAAGATTTAAATTACCTCCTTTGTCAACTGACTGCTTTGAAGTTACTTAGATTTTTCTCATTGTTCTAGGTGTTATTCAGTGGCAAATGAGATAAAACTTCTATTCTTACAAAAAATCCACAACCGATCCAAAACAAAAAGCCAAAGCAAAATTTGAAAGCAGCAGCATTGACATAAAAAGTATTCACACTACTTAAGACAAACTTCACTCTAGGGAATGGGTCATCTTAATTATCCATAGTCTTAATTAGTACTGGTTGAGGACGTGATGGTCAACAGTAGCCTTGGCCACAGTGATGATGAGACAATTGTGAGTGAAGTTAGTTGTGAGTAAGGAAGTAGGAAACTGAAGATCCTTGAAGAGCAGACTTTCTTTGTTCAGGTAAGCAAGATCCCATGGGAAGCTGTACTGAAGGACAAAAGAGTTCATCTTCAAGGACAATGTGTTCAAGTGATAAAAATGACAAATGCACAGAAAGTGGATTACAAAGAATGAGCACAGAAGCGTGGCCTGGCCATGAAGGACTGATGTTAATAAAGCAAAATCTTGTTTGGGACTAACTAGTGAGGGACAGAAGGCCTTCTTGTTACTCTCCACAAGTACATCAGCGCTTAATGGGAAACCACAGAATAGCCTTTAGGTACACAATGACTTCTTTGCTCTGATCGTACAGACAAGATCTCCTCTCACACGTGCCAGGTCTTCATGCCAATTTACTAATTTTGGCATAGTCATTGTAGAGAAGGAAAAAATTAGGGGCCACTTAAGATGGACATACAGAAGTCCACAGAAGCAGACAGGATTTATCTGAGAGTGTCAATGTCATTTCAAGGCTGCTGTCTATCACTGTTAAAAGGTGACATCACCTTTAAAAGGGTTGGTGGAAGTTCCTGGTGACTGGAGAAAGACTAAAAAGATTATACAACGAATCTTGCCAGATGCCATTTCCACATGCATAAAGAACAAGGAGGAGGAACAAGCATGGTGTTACCAAGGCAAAATTGTGCCTGACATAACTGATTGCCTCTGCTATGATGATAGCACTGGCCCTGTGGACAAGTGAAGATTAGTAAATGCTCTTTACTTCAGTTTTTGCAACACTTGATATGGTATCCCATAGGGTAGCAAAACTGAGGAGACAGGGGCTGCATGGGAGGTCTACAAATGAATGAACCAGCAACATCAGGCTTAAGGGCTAGTGGCAAACATTTCAACCTCTGCCTGGCAGTCATTCACAAGATACATCTTCAGGGTCAGTCCTGGTATTGCTTGATACCTTCATTGATAAACTGAGCAACATGATGGACTGTGCCTTCAGCAGTTTCATAGAAGACACTAATTTGGGAGTGGTAGTTGAGAGAGTAGGGTTGCCATTCAGAAAAATTTCAGCAAGATGGAGGAGTAGGCTCATCAATCCTCATGAAATGCAGCAAAGACAAATATAAAAGTCCTGCACTTGTGTCAAAATAACTCATGCAACGATAACAGGCTGGCAGCAGGCTGGACAGAAGAAAAGGACCTAGAGGCTATGGTGGACAATAACTTGAACATAATAAATCAGAAGTGTGCATTTGTGCTGATGAAGACGAACTGCATCCTAGGTTAGATTACTGAGAATGCACCCAGTAGGTCAAGAGAAGGGGTTCCTTCTTGTCAATTGTAACCCATTTTGAGCCCTACAGTATTAGGGAGAGATTGACAAGCTGCCGAATGACCCCTAAGGTCATTAGAGGGCTGGAGCACATCACATACAAGGAGAGGCTGACTTCATTCAGCCTAGGGAAAAGAATGCAAAGGAAGCATCTCATTGTGCTGTCCAGTCCTTATGGGGTGGTATGGTGAAGATGGAGGCAGACTATTCTTGGAGATGGACAGTAAAAAGGAGAAGAGATAATACTCATAAGTTGCAACAAGGTAAATTCTGACTGGGAACCACTCTAATCACCCAAAAGAGTGGTTAAGCATGGGAATGAGCTGCCCAGAGAAGTTGTGGAATAGGTGCTTGGAGGTTTTCAGAACTCAGCTAAGCATGTCCCTGTGTAATCTGATGTAACTGTAAAGTTAGCTGTTTGAGCAGGAGGTTGGACTAGGTGACCTACAGTGGCTACCAACCATTTTAAACTTACATTTCTATGTGTTTTGAAAGTTTGTTACAGAGCAGCTAGGTTTTTTGCTTTACCTTTTCTGTTATCAGGCCTTGCAGGATCTGCCAACGTCTGTTCATTGCTCCGAGCTGTTCTGCAAAATCAGTTTTGTCACTACGTTTACTTTCAACATCCTGGCTGCTGATTTGTAGCACTGATTGGTTCACAAAGTCTACTGTCAATTGCTTGCAATTTAAATCTATCTTGAAACCCTAGTCGAAAAGAAGGGAAAAAACACAAAAGAAAACAAAACATAAGTACCATAATTTCTCCTTCCTGTAAAACAAAGGAAAAATGTTCACAAATTACAACTTTACCACAATTTAGCTGAAAGGTTTTCTAGAAGTTGACCAACAACTAAAAGCATTGTTACTTTCACCTAAATATTGAGAAATAAAGGAGCAATACACTGCCTTTGGAATAAACTCCCCCTAAAAAAAAAAAAAAAAAAAAAGGCAAACCTCTGTAAAAATATTGATATTGGTCTCAAGAATCAGATTTCAGAAAAACTGAGTATATATATATATATATGTTTTTCTTTTTTTTTTGTTTAAATTTTTTTAATACAAAAAGAAAAAAGGTGAAAAATATATATATAAAAAAAGAATAATAATACAGGGCAAGAAAAGTGT